>JH814843.1:156636-176375 GCA_000296255.1 Omphalotus olearius VT 653.13
GGAAAAGGTAAAGTCGTGCTCCGATCGTGTTGGAAGACAAGTCAGGACGTGGGAACCATCGCGGCTAACCAAGGACGCTCTTTAGGATGATATTTCGTACGTCTCCAACTTCGATTCTCACCAACGCTAATATCTTCAAGTTCTGGTTGCTGATGTTGTTAAACCCGTTTTTGTCCGTTACGGGGTTGCTCGATATAGTGATTTGAATTTTGGTTTCTATTATGATGTATTTCTCGAGAAACTCTGGGATGCGAGACTTCGTCGTGTTTCTCACTCACAAGGATGTCTGCAGACCCAGTTCCCCTTCCGAATCTCAACTCAACGTACGTCGGTCAGCATCCAATGTGAACGAGTTATTACTGACGGTTTCGCCCAGTTTGGGGGGACTCTTCATCGGGCTCATTGTTGCGACGGCACTTTGGGGTGTACAGACATGGTTTCACTTCGATAACTATAGACACGACCATGTATTCTTGCGCATACTGGTCCCTCTGTTCTTGTTCTCCAAGCGTCTCTATAACCTCGACGGGCTTTAGGTTGGAGTTGGATTCTTGTCAGACACGGCTCACCAGATCGTGGTAAAGATTGTGTCAGGCACTGGTGAAGCATCATTCATGCCCAGCTGGTGGTACCTACACTGTATCTCGATGTTCTAATCAACGGATTCACCGGATTTATGGTACAAGCCTTCTTCACGTACCAGATCAGCTCCACAAGAATTACTGAATAATTACTGCTCTTTTTGTGCTCGTCGTTGGGTATGTACTGCGACATTCCTTCTCTCAACTGCTAAATGAACAAGGCGCTGAAAAGCATCATATAGTATATTGCATTGCCCGACACACTGGTTTACTTTGGCTTTTACCTATACGAGTGTGATTATCCTGATGTCTCTTCTCCGCTAGTTGGTCGCCTGTATGTAAACCCTTTCCTCGCAACACTCAATGCTCGTCGTGGCATCTTGAAAGGAACTTCTTCAGGCCGTGATTTACATTCTATATCTGACCGACGTCTACGTGAGCTCAGGAATATCAATAGCACCACCCCTCAAGTCCAGTTCGACACCGTCCCAGCAGTGGAAGAGATTCGAAGAATAGCCTCAGTAACACGAGCGGCCTGGACGACCCGGGGGACTCCGACTCTGCGAAGAGTTTCTCGCTGTGATCATCGTCTTTCGGGCAAAGCATGGTTCGATCCTTCTGTACCACTTTGATATTAGTAATGTGTATGGGTATCGATTTACGCATAGAAATTAGAGCGGTATTGTCTTGAATAGTTCAATCGTCGTGTACGTATTGGTATCTTAGAATAGAACTCGATTATTCTTGGACACAACACACTGGGATTGCCTATTTAATGTATTGAAATTTGTAACCTCGAGCAGTGTCCAAGCTGAAGCGCTCGGTCCGTATTTGGAAGTTTAATCCAAGGGACGGTGCCAAACATGAACTTTCCACGACAACACTCACTACGAATCCGATGAGCAGCAAGCCTCCCAAACCGAGAGCTGGATCGTCCCAGCATACGGGTGTATACAAAGCAGAATCAATTAAAGTTAGCCTCTATACTGTTTCGAGGAATAACAAGTTCATCGTAGACAGGATGTCGCAGAGTTTCTCAACATCAATATCTCGGATGCGGTTGCAACAGCGTTAGCCAGCGATGTTGAATACAGAATACATCAGGTCGTCGAGGTAAGCGAAGGTATCTGTATGCGAGATATTTCAACTCAGTGTTGTTATAGGAAGCTGCGAAATTCATGCGTCATGGACGACGAACGATGATGACAACATCCGACATTGACCAAGCTTTACGCGTCCTCAACATCGAACCTTTATATGGCCATACACCACATAACCCACCAACGTTCCGAAGAGCGCCACCATTTATCAACGGTCCTTCAACGGGCACGGTGTACTTTGTGGAAGACGAAGAGATCGACTTTGACCGCGTCTTGCGAGAAGAGAAGATTGCGTTGCCAAAAGGCGTCAGCTGGACAGCTCACTGGTTGGCTGTGGAAGGAGTTCAACCTCTGATACCAGAGAACCCACCCGCGATACCAAGAGATGTGGATGCGGAACCTTCAAGAGCCAACGGGCTATCGACGGCGCCGATCGCTCAGCCGTCAGCTGCCCTACCGCAGGTGAACGGTGTCGGTGGGCATGCGGCTGCAGCAAAGAAGCAGCAACAACAGCAACAGCAACAGCAACAGCTCGTCAAGCAGGTCCTTTCGAGGGAGCTGCAGCTCTATTACACCCGTCTCACGTCTTCTCTCCTACCACCGACATCCGATTTCGCGAAGCGTACAGCCGCGCTGGCAAGCCTACGGAGTGATGCTGGGCTGCAGGCGCTCTTGCCATACCTCATTCGATGGGTCAGTGAGGGTGTTGTAGGTGCACTAAAGGATGGTTCTCAGTCCGAGTCCGACGGGAAAGTTTTGGAAGTGCTCATGGACGTGATAGCTGCCATTCTTGAAAACCAAACGCTTTTCGTGGAACCCTACGTGAGCAATTCTACAAACTGAGTACAAGAGATTCACTGATGATGCTTTTTACTTCAGCTACATCAAATCCTTCCTCCTCTCCTTTCTACTCTTCTTCATTCATCTCTTCCCCACTCACACTCAACCCTTCTTCGTACCTCTTCCTCACAAACCCTCTCGCGTCTCCTCACAAAACACTCCACAACTTACCCCTCCCTTTCACCGCGAATTATGAAGACACTACTGCTCGCGCTCATCGCCCCAAATAAGAGCAAGGGCACGCGGGAGGGCGCCATACGCGGGCTCATCGGCGTTGGGAAGGAAGCTGTACGCAAAGGTCTCGTCGAGGGAGGAGGCGCCAAAGTTGTTGGGAGCGAAGTCACTGATGATACGATGGAATGGATAGAGAACGATGCGATGACCAAGGCAGTCATGGTACGTTTCCTGACAACTTCACTCTCGCACCTGATACTGATTTGTCTTGTGTGATAATAGGAAGCTTTGCGAGTGCTACATCCGCCCTCGGATTTGGACATGACGGATGCACTGAACATGGCGAATGATTCAGATATGGAGGTTGCGACCCGGCTGCAAGAAGTGTTAGGGGAGTATTTCGCTCAAAAGTTGATGGGAGACGCGGCTTGGGCGCGCGCAGTGTTGGGCGAGAATGTAGATTCTCATGTGTTGTAGTATTCTATGATATTTGTTTGCATTCCAACCCAGATCCGACAGTAAGAAACATGGGGCGAAGAGAGTATTATTCGATACGTTTCCAACATTTTTACGTCAACAACAGGTCCCAATACAATACAGATCCCGATACAATACATTTTAATTTGTTTCGACAGACATACCAGCAAGCACAAGCCTGTTGATAATTATAAAAAATCATAATTCAGAAATTGCCAGTCTAGTATGCGCAGATCAGAGACAGGTCGGATGATGTACCACATAGAACCAACCTTTCTTTCCTGTCCGCGTTCAACCTTATCCTGATTCTTAGTGAGTTTGCCAAAGGTGCTCTCGACACTGCCTTGAAAAACTCAGTCAACCCTGATGGCTTTGTACGATAAATTGTAACAACTACCTTTGATCTTGTCACCGATACCAGGACGTCCGCTAGACCTCTCAGCACCAGTACTAGCACCAGTGCTATAACCTTGAGTGCCAGTATCGTCTTGATAGCCTGCACCTACACCAGTATCACCACTGCGTCCAGTGCTCTGGAAGTCATCATCACCTCCGTAGCCTTGCGTGCCGGAGGTATCGCTTATGCCTCGCCCACCCCCGTACCCCTGCGCGCCCGAAGTATCGCTCATCCCTGGTACATAACGGGACCCTGGGGCCAGACGAGACCCCTGCATGCCGGGATCGTTGTCGAAATCGTTATTTCCACCAGCACCCGTGCCGGTAGTGCCACGACCGGTGGAACCCATGTTGCTATCGTCGTATCCTTGGTTGCCGCCAGTTTGGGAAGAGAACTCTGCAAAGCATCATAAATAACGTCTTCAACCACGACACTCAAGCGGCTAAGAGGCTTACGATCGCCGCCACTCCTCTGCTGGTCGTATTGGTCGGAGACGTCTCCGCTACCCATGCTTTCATCACCGCGGCGACGAGAGCCAGTGTTGTCGTTGTCAAAGTTGTTATTGTCGTTGTAGGACATGGTGGTTATGACCTTCAAAACAATACGGAAACTGATGAGCTTTTATAGAATGTCTCAGGAATGGGTCGACACTGCATGACGCGTAAAACACGTACTTTGTGGGTTCAAACATGGATGACGCGCTGACGTCGCGTCTCCCCTATTGAGGTAAATTGAGGAGTACTAGTTGGAGTACCCGCAATTGGCGAATTTGCGAAGGTGTGAGCCTGTGAGGATATTTCCGATTTAGGTCACAGGTAGCCATACGTCCGCACCTGACCATAATGACTCTACAGGTCGGTGGGCTCCGTGCTTCCTAAATCTCGGAGCAGTTGGTGTGTATAGCGGCATTGATTCTGAAGAAATTGGCCGCAGTGACTCGGATTCTGGCGAGGACGTTGGATGTTATTAGATGTGTAGCCATTGCTTGGCTGGGTCTCTGAATTACTGCATCCTGAGCAGATCCTGAGGATGTACAACTTTTCAATTTTAACGCGACTCACCGATTTGAATACCGCTGTATCTTTATACAGTGAGTCGTCGTCGTTCAGCGCCTCGAGGTACTTGTGATGCACATACAAGATGAGCTAGCGAATTAGAACAATGCATTCGACGTCAAAATGGAGCTGAACCAGCCTGAGGCCCTCAGAGTCTGGCCGTAACCGTTGAAACGTTGAACCGTCACTGCTTCCTGAGCCTCCATCATTTTCCCCTTCTCACTGTGGCTGCCTAGTTTTGCATGCTTGCACTTTTAGTGTTCGAGCCATCGGATAAGTGAACATCAGTCTGACCATGGAACATTGCTGGAAGACGTGCCCATGGCGCTGTGAAAATAGTGCCCTCATCAGCTGACACCAGGAGGCTGGCAGCGAACCCGCAGCGAACTGTTGACCAGCTGTCTGGTACTTACCATTCTGAAGACTCGATCATCATCCCAGAAGATCTTCAAAACATGTCGAGGAAGCCGGATCTTCTGATGTAGCCATGCTGAGGCTTGACCTTCGCGGGACGGTCAAAACCAATCCTAGCGCTGCCTACGGATCTAAAAATGTTCACGGCGACCTCTACAAGGCTCACATGCTTCGAGGAAAACGGGGTTCCGGGAAATGCAGGGATTCTGGTGATACATAAAACAAGGTGACTAAAAACGTAATTCCTTCGTGCTGAGAACTCTATCGATCTAATGAATACTTCACTGGTCTGCAATGGATGTGCCAAATATTGAAGCTCTGAAGATGGACACTTCAAAAAGCAGCCGGATGCGTACCATGCTGCACTTATTTCAAGATTGAAATGGACCATATAGCTTGTGCGTGCTCGATTCTGAGCGTGACGAGGTTCAAGACTCAACATTCTGAAGGGACCGTGCTGGCCCTTGGCCTCGTGGGGCACAAGATCCAAGATGATATTCACTGTTCAGTTCTGATTACTTGAACTGCTATGTGTCAAACCTTAATTCTCGATGGTCACCTCAGAGGTATGCCACGAGCGAGCCCACAACGTACAACGTCTCAGCAATTATAAATATCCTCTTGAACGTTACTGAAAGCTGTCTGCACTTCCACCAAGACCCTAGCCGTGCTATCTCTCGAACTTGAAGCCAGCGCTCAGCATCAGTATCCCCATGTCAAATACATCTGACGCCGACGTCACATCGATTCTCGATGATTTTCGGCGACTTGCGCTGAGTGAGGGTTTGAAGAAAAAGAGTGACGAATACAAGGAACGCCAGCGAGCTTTCATTGCTGAAGCTGTACAAATTGGATTCGTTTCGCAATTTGGGGCAAACCAGAGTAACCTTCAAGCGTGGCAGCATTTATGCACCACCATACTTGGTGCGGAGCATTGTGCCACATTGATGTTGACCAGCATCAAGGCATGCAAAAAGGTGAGTAGCATCAACGCCGTTTAGCGCTTGCGGTGCCTCATGTACCCTTAATATGCTATAGGCCTTGAAGGGCCTCTTTGTAAATCTGATTGATCTGGTAGATGCTGCAAATGCTGGGACGAAAATCACGAGGTCATTTTCGTCGCGACAAGAGTTGGCCAGGTATATCAAGAGGACGCGCAAAAAATTCCCAAAGGAGAAGGCTAAAGCGAATCCTCTGCTGAGGCAATTCCTGATTGTTGTGAATTGAGCATGTGAAAGTGAGTTTTTTTGTTCAAACAACGTCGGGCTCTATTAAATCCAGCTTTTAGTGGCTAACGCTTGCCTTGCGTATGCCTATGGGAGAGCCAATATGGGCGAGGACTTTTGTTGTTGAAGGAGAGCGCGTTCAACGTTCAGGGCCATGTCTTGCCTCTAGTTCTTGCGAAGTGTATGCATAAGGACCATTGCTCTTTGAAAGAGCCGATACATGAGATCATCAATTCCTCGCAGGTTAGTTGACCGCATGGCTTCCGACAGTGGCTGGCTGCAATGCTATTAGCTTCAGCAACTCCGTCTCCCGATGTACCGGGCACTACCAACATCATCACTACGAATTCATTCTATGGATTTAGTTCCCTAGACGAGTGTTTCCTGAGCTACCGGAGTTCAAAGTGCCAAGCATCCGAGTGCATTGAGTCTCCATCAGTTTAGGAAGAGGGTGCGAGGTTGCGGCTTAAGAAACGCGTAGAATAGCATTACGCTTGTATCATCCAATTTGTACAGATAGACTAAGAGTGTAAGTGCTTTGACTAAACCGAAAAGACATGCGCCACACTGACCACATTTCGCGTATAACGCGAGGTTGAGAGCATGAAGATCGTGCTTGATCAACTAGAATGTTCAGAATATGGAATAGGAACTCGTACGATCATTTTAGAGTATTTCTGCGGTCAGGAAGTGGAATCCGTAGTCTCCGAGTTGAGGAACTTGTGGAAATTCGTTCTCTAGTTTGTAACCATTTGCCAGAGGTGTGCATACAGAAAAACAAGGACGAATACGTTGCGCACTGCCTTGAATTGCGACCATCCTTCGTTATTTATATGGTGAAGAACAAAGAGAAAGACTTGGAATTTCATTGTTCACCGTTACGGATTACATAATCTATTGGCGCATCTGGCGTCCGCCTATTATAACTGGCGAGCTCCATTTCCCCTGTTCATCATCACCGTTTATCCTCGAGCATCACAGTGTCTGTGCTACCCTTTCCATCTTCACGCTGTCCACCATGGCTCCGGCCAACTTCCACATATTCTTCCTTCTCCTTTGCTTACCATCACTCTCGCTTGCACTTGACAACGACGAGCATTGGGCGCTCTCTTTCCCGTTCTTGAAGAAGCGCGCACAATCACCACGAAATTCACAGGGGTACAGCGATCCTGTGTCTAGTGGTGGCTCTATGTTAACGGTGGGGAAGACTGCACTGCAGGGTGTGCGCTGATACTGAAATGAGTCGTGACAGATTGTAGAGGGCACATTCCCACCAGGCCAGGGAGAGCCATTGAACATGATAATATCTGGGAACTCAGACTCGCAAGTGTTGAAGGATCAGGAGACGGATGGAGGACTAAGAAACTACTGGCTGTATGTATCGCTTTCTTTATATGTGCTACAGGATTTACCTCCGAATTTTGTTCTGCAGATCGTTTGGCTATGCATCGGAGTGTTTAGGCCAGCACTCTGGCTCGGAACAGCAGGCGAATTTAGGGGATGGGAATGGCGTCTGTGCGTATCTATTCATGACTATCTGCGTGCTTTCGTTGACTCTACGTAGTGAATGAGACGGCCGAAATTCGGTATGACTATGGAGATCCGCAGCTGGGTACCTGTACAGAAACAATAAAGGGTGGAGGACATTTTCGTTATTGGGTGCAGAATGGCAAGCAGGCAAATACTGGTGCTATATTCATGGCTACCTCCTACGAGAAGCCCTTGACAGGTGTGAACTCTCATAGTTTTCCTATATGTTGTGCTCACGATACACCCTAGACCAGCATGACATTATTCCCAATGGTTACAATCTTGGTCGGGACTGGATTGTAGGCAATATCACTGGGTCAGCCATTCCGACATTAAATTTAACAAATTCGTCGTCCTTCTCTGGCTCGACATCTTATGGCGGGTATACATACTCTACCTCAATTCAATACGTCTCTGGGTTACTGCAAAACACCAGCTATGGCATCAACCACAATATCACAGTGCAGACGTCCAACTCCAATGCGACTGACGGGCTGGTAGCAGTCCTAGAGGTGAGAATAACAGAAAAGCCAGCTAATAGCGGGTAAGTGCGATCCATTTGGGCAAGTGCGTGTTGTGCTTCACAACCTCTGACTCGTTTTCCTAGATCATCGCCAACGGTGTTCGGCTGGCAGCTGCCACCATTAACCATCCTTCTGTCTGTGTTCACCCTCTCCATCGCATACCTATAGACGCAAGCATTGAATAGAAACGGACGAAGCATATCACGATAGAAAGTCCTGGTGACAATACCAATAACCTATCATACCACAGCTGATTATTATATCTGGACACTGGAACTCATGAACGAAGGACTGCGCCCTTTCACACCAACCCACAAACAGATTCCGACTTTCGAAACGATATTTTACCTTCTACCACTCCTCTGTGCCGCTTGCGCGCTATATTTGTTTCACTTCACGCAACTATCGCCGTCGGCGGTTCGCTCCCCCCTGCCTGGCCCGCAGTACCCAGTCTCCGGTTGCTACTTATGACCATCAGGCGTTTTGTAAAATACCATAATTCTCTCTCGATTGAAATCACGGACAACTTCATCTGATCCCTTATTGACAATTTTTCCTCTTCTGCTTCCTTGTTTATGCATAATACGACCCTTTCTCATTGGTATCTCTGGCTCTCGGTTTTTCTCCACATCCCTAGCCTTTTGATTGTTTGCTCTCGCACTGTGATGTGATCATCGATGTCCGTGGTTTATATGTTTATCCTTTCCTTCCTCGACTCGACTCTCCACCCTTCCTTTACCGCTTTCCTAACGAGCATTGGCGATTTGTCATGAACGTTCGAAGTATTCGAAATAGTATTTTATGTGCTCTCATCTAATTAAAGCAATCACAGCTCGATTCATTTCGTACATACCTAGGCCTCAATTTACTCTTACAGTGGGTATACGAGCCTTTGATTTTCCTGCCCGGATGAGGGTGAAATCTGAAGCGCAGTACTCCCAGTCAGTCCACTCATCCGGGGAATGCTACCGAGTTCTAAACATACCCATCCAAAAATATATCGCATACATTTAGCTGCCTTCGCTGTGGTTGTGAAGCAACAATGTAAGTATGACTGAAAATACAACATGGTCAAGTCAAACATCTTATATGCAGCAAGGGCACATGGTGTAGTTGGTTATCACATCCGCTTAGCATCATTACGAAAGCAATTGCGGGGGGTGCTGGGTTCAATTCCCAGTGTGTCCACATTTTTCTTTTGTGTACAGCCCTTGAAGTTTCTCCTGTACTTTTGAGGTAACCTCGTGATCGTCATTAATTTTGTTGAACTCTCCGTCTTTACGAAATATACAGAGACCGATTGATGAATTCAAAAGCAGAAGAGGACATTCTTTGGGAATCAAAGGGTTCATTTGTTATAGAGGACAAGGGCACTGCATGTCATTATAACGGGTATAGTAAGTAAAGGCAACATTGTCAACATTGTCAACGCACAGAAGGCGCGCTTGCTCACGTGCGCGTGCGATACGCCAATGAAATTTTTTACCTGACGGGTTGGTGCTTTTTTCCAAAAGTTTGTTTTCTCTCTTCTCTTCTTCTTTTTCAGACATACGACATTTACGGTGAGTATGCTCTCTGGACGCGATTCCATCCTTTAGATGCTCTTTGCAGAGTGCCGTCCGTGTGTTAGCTAGCTGTTACTGACATCTTTGCAGATGGATTTACAAACGCTTTCCAATCTCTTTTCTACGACTTTCAATCCCGACCCAAACATTCGCAGGGCTGCTGAACTACAAATTCGTAAGGTACGCCCAAGAAGACGCCCTGTCAACCAGAAAGGATCGTTCATTAATTTTAATATTTTCTTCTAGGTCGGAAATGAGGAGGGCATGATCACTGCCCTTCTTCAAATCATCGCAACCGATAGCGTCGATCTGTACGTGTCGAACGCGTTGATATTCTTCCTACTTCACCAGCTCAACCTGGATCTCTCAGTGCCACCCGTCAGGCTTGCTCTGTCTGGGTCAAAAATCGCGTCTCGTCAAACTATGCACTCGAAGAGAACCCCAGCGGAAGACCGGATCGAGCACCTATCGCTCAGTCCGATAGAAATGCTTTACGCGCCAATATTTTAGCTCTTATCTCTGCCTCGCCGTCGCGCAGCATCAGTCTTCAGCTCGCTAGCGCCCTCAAGAACGTCGTCGCTCACGATTTCCCTGGCAAGTGGCCAGGCTTGCTTGACGAGATCAAAAGGTTGCTTGGCAGTGGGAATATCAGGGAAGTTCATGCTGGATGTGTTGCTGCGTTGGAAGCCGTCAGGGCTTTCAGGTGTGTGTCCTATGCTTACCCGAGTCTTCATCCGGAAAACGTTGATTGCTGTTCGCAGGTTCCGCCAGCAGTCTGATGTTATGCCAAAAGTTGTCACGGAGTTATTCCCAACGCTCGCTACGATCGCTACGAACATGCTCCAGACGCCACCTAACGAATCACAGGAGATTCCAACGATGTTACATCTTATTCTCAAAACCTACAAAACTAGTATTGTCATCAATCTCAGCACGCATCAACAAAGTGCTGAGAGTCTCGTTCCATGGGGGCAGCTGCTCTTCGCTGTTGTAAATTTATCTATACCCAAAGAAGCTGTTCCCGAGGACGAAGAAGACAGGGAGCGAAGCGAATGGTGGAAAGCAAAAAAGTGGGCTTATGCAATCCTCGGACGATTGTTCCATCGGTGCGCGATTTTCATCTCTGTACCGAGGATGATCGTTACTCACCATTCATTAGCTTCGGGAACCCATCCCAACTCCCAAGCACCATGCAAAAAGACTACGCTGCGTTCGCGCAGCACTTCGTGACGATGTTTGCCCCTGAGATTTTGAACATCTACCTTCGCCAAGTAGAGATCTTTGTCTCTGGCCAGGCCTGGTTGTCCAAAAAGTGCCAGTACCACATTTTTTCATTCTTCACTGAGTGGTGCGTAATATCCAGACTAGATGACTAGATTCCTCAAAGCCAATATGGATCTGTAGTGTCAAACCCAAATCAACCTGGACGCTCCTCAAACCCCACTTTGAGACGCTTGTGTCTTCGTTCGCCTTCCCTCATTTATCATTCACTCCCGCTCGACAGGCATTATGGCAGAATGATCCTGTGGACTATATCAGGGTTTCTGTGGGTACGTGTTGCTATCTGTTAAGACGTTTTATCGCCTTCACCTCCTTTCCTCCAATGTATTCTGTTCTTTCGCGGGCTAATGTATCTGTTCTCACAGACGAATATGAAACTTACGCAACACCGGTCTCCGCTGCTACGACCTTCCTTTTCGCACTGGCAGGCAATCGGACGAAGACGACGTTCATGCCCATACTTGGGTTTATCAACACTATCTTACGGTCGTATGTCTTCCTAGCGCCAAGTCCTTCCTTTCGTGACGCATTTTGTCCGCAGAAACTCCCCTGCACCCCAGCGCTTTGGTGCACTGAATATGACTGCCGCGCTTGGACCTTGGATTATGAAACATCCTGACGTCAAGAGCAATATGGAACAATTTATCTTGCAATTCGTCTCCCCTGAGTTCTCCAGCGCAGAGCCGTATCTTCGTGCGATTGTAAGCGTTTCTTCAGATCTCGGGGCGTTACCGAGATTAATGGCATTTTTGTTTGAATAGGCCTGTGAAGTTATAGGCACTTTAACGAAGACTGGAATGACTTGGAGTAACGAGGAGGTGTGACTTCAAGTTCTATGAGATTTATGAAATAATATATTCAACCGACCCCCACTTTTGTACAGAATTTGAACACGAATTTCCGTGCGGTTGCTACAGCTCTCGATGATCCGGAATTCCCCGTTCGGGTGCAGGCTGCCCTTGCCTTGACAGAATTGATTCTCGCTCATGAGTCAGGTATGTCTTTGCTGGTTCCATTAGATCCGCAATGTATGCTCGTAAACTCATGCAAGGGCATACGCAGTCCGTACACAGGTAGCGCCTCAGGTCGGTAAGGTCGTACAGGACCTGCTCAAGCTCACCGACGAGACCGACCTGGACATCCTGAATCGTAGTATGGAGGTCATGGTTGAGCAATTCCAGGACGAGCTGTTGCCTGTAGCGGCACAATTGACTTCTAGACTGGTTAGTTTTTGCCAATCGATAAAAATCTGCTTCTTTCTGAAATGTTTGCTCTATTCAAAGTGTGAATCCTACTTGCGCCTTGCTCGGGAAAGCAGTGCTCAAGAGATGGTTGAAGCAAATGCTACTGACTTGGAAGCGATCATGGCTGACACGGATGATGACAAGACCTATGCTGCTATGGGCATCGCTAAGACTATCTGGACGGTATGCTCTTTTCTTCGCAAACACATGATAAATCATGCTGACGTCCAACTCGTACCTCAGATCGTGAACTCTGTAGAAGGCGCCCCTGAGATTCTAGCACAAGTTCAAGAGACCATTGTTCCTATCATCAGTTTCACCTTAGAACAGAAGCTTCTCGGTATGTTCATTCTGTTTGTCAAAACGCTCTTCTGACGAAATATACTTTAGACCTCTTTGATAACATGTACGAGTTGGTCGACAGCCTTACATTCAAGCTACGCGCTATCTCACCCAGCATGTGGCCTATCTTCGAGGTCACGTACAAGTTGTTCAAGAGTGACGCTATTGACTTTCTTGATGGTACAGCTCTCCCTATATTCCTGCTGTCGAACCTGATTCACCTCTATGCGCGTAGAGATGCTCCCTTCTTTGGACAATTTCATATCCTACGGAGCTGACGTGATTCGACAACATCCCGAGTACAAACAAATGCTTCTCAACATATACACCACATCTATCACCAACAATCAGTTAGGTGAGAATGACCGAGTAAATGGATGCAAGTTGGCAGAATCGATGCTTCTCAACCTTAGGGGTAACATAGATGACGTTAGTATTTTTCCTTCCTTACGCTGAGAACACCTTATTCATGGACGTCCTGAAGGCTCTCCAACCGATCCTCGTTACCACTCTTGACCATATTGAAGCCGCCGAAACAAAAGCCCTGAAGCTAGCCTTCCTCGAGGTCCTGATCAATGTCGTTCTCTACAATCCATCCGCTGCCCTGGCACTAATGGAAAGTTCTCGACCCGGGTCAACCCGGGTCTTCTTCGAGAAGTGGTTTGCTGCAATTGACAGCGCGACGAAACTTCCCCGAGTGCACGACAAGAAATTGAGTATAATGACTTTGTCGTCGCTGCTGCAACTAGAGCCGGTTTCGGTGCCGGATACGTTGAAGGAAGCATGGCCACTTATCGTCGGTCGGTCTTTGAAGCTGTTCAAAGATCTTCCTAAGGCTATCGCAGGTGGGTTCATCAACTAGACGTCTCATGGGTAATTTCTGAAATTCACTGCTAGATCGTAACGCCTTGGAGGCTGCCCTTCAAGAAGATTCAGATTCGGATGACGCTGAAGAAGAAAAAATCCTCAATATGAACGGCGACGATGGTGGGTCCTTGGACTGTTGCTTGGTATGACCTCGTCTGACATGCTCTGTTTCGCAGAGGACGTTTGGGACGAAGATTCGGCCTATTTGGAGATGTTAGCCAGCGAGGTAAAAGCCAGTAATGTGCGCTCTCTGGTTTGACAACTGACTGCTGTCTATCATCTCAGGGAGCTCGTCTTCGGGAGAAGAACGAGAAGCTAGAAGCAGGCGAGGACGTTGACGACGAAAGTGATGACGAAGAAATTGAAGAAGAGCTGGGATATATCAGCCCACTTGACAATGTGAATCCTTACATTGCTTTCAAACAGGCCCTGACGGGTAAGCCGTTGCCTTTGTATCGTCTGTGCACATATTTGACAAATCTGTTTATCGCAATAGCCTTCCAAATGCATAATGGCCAGGGTTACCAGGATGCCACGACTCGCCTGAGTGTCGATGAACAAACCTTGCTCATGGAGGTCATGCGGATAGCTGAGCAGCCAAGTGGACCAGGCGATGCGTGAGCCCATTGCATACTATTCCGCCCGACGCTAAACTTGGAGATACTATCCTTTTTCCGCTCCGTGGTCTTATCTGCACCACCATATTTTTCACGCTTGCACCTCCGCTCTCGGCGTTCAATCTCTGTGTCATGACCTTGTGACTTCTTGTGTTTTCTGTGTTTTTTCTCTCTCTCTGTAAATCATCTGTCCTACCCCACACAGGATTTGTTTGGTTTCTCGCTCTGCTATGACTCAATACCACTGCCACTGCTACCAGATGTTCGCATACCATTTACGGCCGATTGCCTCTTCTATACTCATACTTTCCACACCTTTGATGTTCCCTTGACTCGTATGAATCACGCGGTGTCGTTGAATCCCGGGTTAGCGCATGCCATGGAAGTCCAAGTATAGAGGCTCTAACATGAGTAGATTTCATTGCTTTTTTGGTTTTTGGTTGTCCGCTTTCGTCAATTCGTCTACACGAATCTTGGTTGGTGGTAGCGACGCATTACGAGGATCTGCCATCTATCATCACGTTCCCTTCGCTGAGCACCAATGGTCCAGAGAAGAGTCGACGACGTTGCAATGGGCCCACCCAGATGGTCTCAGTGTGCAAGTTGAGAACAGAACACGCAAAAAAAGGTATATGCAGCCGCATCTAAAGATCTAAAGTCCTTGATTTCACCGAAGAATCGAAGGACTTTTCGAAGCCACCCTCCGATTTGGTAGTGTTAGCTCAGATGATAGCTGTAGTCTTCTCAGACCTGCTCTACCACTGGGAAATTTTCATCTACAGATAGCTGGAAATGGAACTTTGCTGTCCGTCCATCTTAATGAAAAATGAAAGACAGTCTGTCCCGGCTCAAATTCGAGTACTTCGGGTTTTATCTGACTGTGACAAGGGCATGCCACGCCACCGTTCTCAAAGTCAGCTGCAATGGCATGATAGGCTTTGTCATGAGAGCGAGCTGAACGCCTCATGTTTGAGATCATGGCAGTCAAGGTCTTAACAGCACTCATGTTTGTGCAATTCAGTGCTCAGCATTCATTCACTAGGGCGTATCTTTTGGCGTCACTCCCGATGCGACATTTTTCAGACTTTCTTCAATTAAATCTAGTGCTGATACGGTATGGGTAGGCGTGCGAGACACAGAGGGGGTATACTTAAAGAAGCATTGCTATCAAGGTTGAAAGTCCGAGCCCTAGTGGAGGTCTGTTCCACAAATTAGTTAGCTCAGAGGCGAGGCAACTTCAATTCGAGACCCCTTGAAAGTGACCCCTCGAACGCAATATTGTGTCCCCCAAGAAAAGCAAGGATATCCGGAAAAGTCAGACGTTCTCAGAGTTTACGCCAGAACCACAAATAAATACGCAGCAGAACAGACCAGACCTCGCAGAAAGACAAAATAAATTGCGTGTTACACAAGGCAAATCGGCCATACTCCCCGGAGTTCAACGTAGAATTCGCAAATCCAGAGAAGTCGAGGACTATTTCAGGGTTAGCCCCTTCTATGTCAAACACACTATGCCTAGAACAGATACAACTACCGAGTTCCGGGCTAAGGCGCGTTGGGGTAAACAGCAGCACTTATAGAGCGAAAGCTGATAAGTCCGATCAGTGTTATCGACGGCGGGTGGCAGCAGAGGTCGAGACATTTCCCCGGCTCTTCGTTCTCGTCGGTTTATTCGCTGGCTGGGAACGATCACTAGCGTCTCTCATCTTGGGGTTCGCGAGGTCAATCGGTTTATCTCTGGCGCCTCGCACCTTCCAGTCTTGAAATTTCCTGTGAGATGCATTGCTTCCGCTTTCCAAATACTCTGCCCGCGAGACGACTTGGCGAGCGAACGCAGGTGCTTGAGCAAATTGTAAAGCTGAATAGTATGCTTCTGTGATCGGACTGAAACAGAGAGGTCAGGCGGTCAGAATAAAGTCATTAGAGGAATTGGGTGACGTGAGAATAAGGACGGAAATCATAGCACATACTCATCGCACTCGTATATGACGATTTCACAGTCAACAGGAGCGAGAGACTGTAATTCCGACATTCTGTCAATAGTGTGAGTATCAAAGAAGGAACTTTGACGGACGGAGGCTTTTATTTTGGACTCACAGGCGCTGCCGAAACCCCGAAAACTTTGTATTTCCTCCTATCAACCCTATGTTCGACCAGAACATCCCTTGTAAGTCGTCAGGGAGCAGCGAAATAGAGATTGCAACGGTTTCGGCAAGTCCTGACTGATCTAAACCTACCGATAATTCCTCCGCGTCAAATTTGTGGATCCCATAAAGATGACGGTGTACGTACCTATATCATCCGGACGGAAGATGATTTCTGGAACGGAGAAGCGCTCATTGTTCATTACCAGAACTTGATCTGACTCGCTGACAATGTCGTCAGGCTGGCGTATGCGGCCCCTCTTGTTTGCCGACATGTCAGGCAGGACATAATGCTGTACTATGGGGTTATTTTTCGCGTTGACTCTAGGTGATAGACGTCCTTATGTTTAGTGAAATGAAGTTGAAAGGAGTCCATTATGCCTCACCGTGTGGTTTCCAGGTCATGTTTAAAATTTGCAGAGACGTAACAGCAGGATTCCTTGACATCGTTCATAATGTACGTCTCGTCCATCATGTTCCACTGACGAAATGAGACGAGTTCTTTCAATTGGTTCGTCAATAGTTTACCGCCCACGTCCAGCCTGGAATATACAAGGTATTGGAGTAAGTACTTGAAACGATTTCTCACATTCATAATAGACGAGCCTTCGGACCGCTTCCCAAATGATCTTGCCACTGAAAATAGGGAGGACGTGGGTGAAGCTGAACCCGGAGTCAATGACTATCATGCATTCAGGAGCAGGTAAGCTCGCGTCGTGGAACAATGTTCCGAAGGAAATCAGTGACGCAGCTGAAGAAACAAAGAGTCAAAGTTGGAGGTAAACCTCGAAAGGGAAATCACAATACACATACGAGTGCATCGGTGATATGCCATAAATTCATATTCCTCAAATACAAATTGATCATAGACTTCTTGAATGTTGGGAAGATTGAAGTATGGCTCTGTAAGGATTAAAGAAGATTGAGTGGTGTCGATCTATAGAATGTTAACATCTTGCAATGTCAAGGTTTTACTTTGTCCTGTGATCTGGAACAAATTGCCTACATCGAGAACTTCATCGGAGAAGACACCATCCCAAATTGCTTTTTGAGCATCCCAATCCACGATATAACCCTGTGAACTGTAGGATCTGATTACGTTCTCTCTTTCGCAGGGAACGAACACTCATAGAGCATGAGCTTCATGCTAACCTTTTCGAACGGCAGACGGTAGTGCAGCGAAGAGTAATCTCTACACCTTTCTATTTCATGACCAAAATATGTTGCTTTATCCCCTTTGGAACGCACAATCGCGTTGAGAATAATTCTGTTTTGAAAGTGAGTACCTGCCGGGTTAGGGACCGACGAACGAAGCTGAAGTGGGATCTCGAATAGCGACCTCACCGAGGAGACTGATTCTGATTCGCAGCTGATTGTAGCTTGAAGTCCACGAGGCCTGTTTTGATTGACGACGCGCCATTGTCCAGGACTACGGTACTCTTCATCGTCGTCGGTGTCGAAAGAGAGACAGAGCCATCGTGGGAACATGACGCTGAGCCGGGGATGTCCGGCCCGCGTTGCCGGATCTGTGCACTCCTTCTCTTCTCTCCATACAAGGTCTATCTCACGTCTACAGTTTCTAGCTCCATTGCGCAAGCAAATTATCTCTTCGTCGGACCTATCTAATCCTGAAAGATATTCAATCGGTATTCGTTCCGGGTTTTCAATTGAGGTCGTAAACCGACAGAAATATCATCAAAATATCAGACAGAAATCCGCGGTCGTCCCCACTAGCATCAGATTATCGTTTTCTCTTTGACTGGATAGCATCACATTTTTGGGATTCTTCCCCAAATCAACAGCAATGTGCATCGTGTTCTGGGCGCTTGATCATCCCGATTATGCGCTGTGAGTCAAGTTTTTTAGACGTCCTTCTGGTGTCAAAGAATCTGGCAACGAGGCTATACTCGCCCCCCTCCCCCTCTCACTAACATGGCTCGCGTTGGTTCTTAGCATTCTATGTAGCAATCGAGATGAATTCCTAAACAGGCCTACGAGAGATGCGCGTTTTCATTCGTTCGCACACGAGGCGCCGAATATCCCAGCTAGCATCCTGTCAGGGATCGACGAGGTCGGGGGTGGAACTTGGTTTGGGATCACTCGGACCGGAAAGGTAGCTATACTGTAAGTATCAGTTGTCTAACAAGACTTGCCAAGGTACAATGCTACCCTATTTTTTTTTTCTTTTCATAGGACGAATATCACCGAGCCTACGACTAACCTGATTTCTTCGCGTGGAACGCTCGTTTCGTCGTTTCTCCTATCAGGCGACAATGACATCGTGACGCTATCTCTAGAGGAACGAGTACAGAAACTGTACCCACGAGATTCTAAATTTGCCGGATTCAATCTACTTCTGCTCGCTCCTGCTTCTGCTCCGAGCGCTTCACCATCGCAGCTGCGATACGATGCTTCCTTTGTAACGAACTCAGGAGCAGGTGGTTCGATTGTTGTTCGGCCCCTTTCCTCTGAAGAAAGGAATTGTGGTGGGTTTTCGAACGGAATAGACGGTCAAGGGGGGAATGAATGGCCGAAAGTGAAGCACGGAATGCAATCTTTCTCGTCCGTCCTCGAAAGCTTGTCACCGGAAAAGTTGACAGAGTCGGAGCTTACGGACCGTCTTTTCGAGTTACTTGCGTGAGTATCTCTTCCATTTGTGTGTCGTGTTTTCGAAGAAGACGTCTTTCTGACTTTTGTCTTGCAAAACAAACAAAAGTTGGCAGTCTCCTGAGGTCGTCAAGGAACGCTATGATCTTCGAAACACCGTTCACGTTGCTCCAATTCAGATCGGGGACTCGGGACATACGTTTTACGGTACGAGATTGTCGAGTGTTCTTCTCGTTAGGAGGGACGGTCAGGTGACGTTCATAGAACGAGATGTGTGGAAGGAAGTGGATGGAAAGGTGACCAGGACGGATCCTTCCTCGGAGCGTCAATATCGGTTCGAGTTGGACAGTCGCGTACTTGTATCATAATTAAAATTCATCTGAATCTACTTGGCAGTAACTTAGCGGCATATGATACAAATGTTTGTATAGCTGAGAACAAGACATGAGTCGGAGGTTGAGGGTCGAGTAGCAGATAGAACAACAAGCAATAGAGACAAACAAAGGGTCGTTTCGTAAAAGCAAGAGCACAAAAAACGTTTGATATGAAAAAAATAATAGACAGACAGTTCGTACGAGTGTCCAATCTCGGTCCAATCAGCACTAAGAAATGACGTGGGTGTATATAGCATGCTCCCCAGGCGGCATGGGAAAGTAAGAGTTGTATCCCGCAGCGCCCAATGAGTTCCACTCCTGAGGCGACACACCAGGTGGCGAACCAGTGTGGAAGGAAGTATGGCCACTCGAAGCCGATA
>JH814843.1:176385-194573 GCA_000296255.1 Omphalotus olearius VT 653.13
CACTATCCGGCGGTGTCGTATCATCATAAGAAGGTCCTGAAGAATCCACTACTGGCTCACTGCCCCTATTTCTCACAATGGCCAAAAAACCAAATTAGCTTGAGGTAGTATGGATAAGGAGGGTAGGGGGTTAATGATAAGAAATGAATACGTACTGCATGATGTCATTCAAAGCGACGATGCGTCGGAATAAGAGACAGTCAGAGTTCGGTGGGTGGTGGGTGTATTGCCTGATTGAATGTGTCGTGCTCTGAAGTTGCTGGGAAAGCGCGAGATACGTGTGTACAAGTGTAGGACTAGTTCTACACGGACAAAACGACGTCGCATTTGATGGGCTATCTCTCGAATAGTGTTCACCAAACGCCGAGCGCCCGTCGTCGCTTCCAGAAAGATGATAGCTGCTACCGCCATCAGAATAGGACGAGGGTCCAGAGCCTGGATGGCCTGAGTTGGTGTACGAGCTAGAAGGGTTCGGATTCGCTGTCGGAGCAGAAGAGTGGTATCCGCTAGAAGAAGAAGGGTGATGATGGTGAGGGTGGTATGGTGAACGTGGGCCATTATTACTATTATCAAAAGAACTGGTGGGGGACGAGCGAATGTCGGTTTGGAAGGTGTGATAACGCATCGAAGGCGCGGGCGACGGGGAGAAGCGATAGAGTTGGGCAGGATCCGACGATGCTTCGGTTTTGATTGGAGGATTACCATGATGATTCCCTCTTCCGTTGCTGCCATGATTAGCATGGGAGGTGGTTATTTGGTCCTCGACAAGTTCGGGAGAAGGTGGACGTCGCTTTAGAGTAGGAAGACACTTTGTCGCGCGCGAATGCCATTTTTCGTTTGGATCTCCATCCCGGAAGTTGTTCTCTGCCCAACGGGGATGCGGTTTTCCTAAACCAACAGGTTACAGACTTTCCGTTCTCAGAGAAAATAGAAACCAAGACATACCGCGTAACTCTCTGACCAGACTCTCCAGCTCTGCGATTCTATTCCGGAGCCGTGTCGTTTCATCGACGGTGGGGTCATCTCTGTACGAATAAAATTTTTTATGGTTCCGATCGCCTCGCATATTTATTGTCACCGGAATAAGACACACCTCAGAGCTGGGTCATCTATTTCGTAAACACAGAGCCCGGTCTGGAGAATATAGCGCTGAGCTGGGCGCGTGCCAGACAGTAAACAAAGGACCTACCAAGCCTAATTGTATACATCTTTGACACGGTCGCTTGCGGTCGCACTGGAAAAGAAAGAGACGATCAGAAGCGAGAAAAGAGAAGAAAAAAGAAGAACATGCTTTTCGCTTGGAAGTATGACAATTGAGACAGCTCTGGGTGGTCCTGTTCCGCCTGCGTTTTCTGAGGAAAGTTGTGGCAAACGATGAGAGGTAAAGACAAAGAAAGACACACCTGTGGTCAGTATCGACGGTGAACTCGAGATCCATGATTTCACCCTTGAGCTGGAGAGGCTGGAAGTGGTCAGACATCATGACTCGGAGGGACTGAAAGAAACGAACTGGGAAAGAAAATGGAGAGAGCTTAAGAGTGTTCTGGTTGGTATTAAGTAACGGAAACCAGATCGAGCATCTTGATGATGCCGGCAGTGCAGAAGGACGAGGGGAAGCAAGGGACGTGCCGCCTGAGATAGCAGTAGGTTTCCGATTTCCTGGCCTTACATTTTTCTGACGCGTGACGCTCGTCCAGTCACAGCTCCGCCCTGAGGATCTGTTTTTTTTTCTTTTCGCCCGGAATTCATCTTGAAAGCCTGCCCGTCCGATTCCCCGACCTTCACGCGTTCCATGAGTCTGTTCCTGTTCGAGATCCAGCCCGTATAGGGCAGACATTCTGCAAAGCTGGGGTCCAAGCATCATTTCAGAATCACGACATGACTCATGCCGGCATGAGTCTGGTCGATCGAGAAGGAGAGTCGTTTGTAAATCTGCAGCACGCAGCCGAGGCCTCTGAAAAAGCCGAAAGAATGCATGAATTCCTGGTTGTCTGCGGAGAAAATGGACACATCTGCAGCACTCATCTGTGTTTGTGGCGTCGAATATTTTCTCGAGGCCATCGAAATCTTGTGAAAGCATCCGCGGCAGGCGGGTCATACGACAAACTGAACGTTCCAATAATTCGGATACGGCATCGGCGAGTTTATCTACACCCCTTGCCTGTCACGCGTCACAATCTCATCCATATTTGGCAGTTCTGAGCCCCCAGATTCACATCAAATTCTCCCTTTGATCAGTACCCAAATTCCATGTCCCTCCCGACCTGCCCCGGATTCAAATGACATGCCCCATCCAGACATATCGTGGCGTCGACGACAACAATCTACTCTGTATATCGTCCTGCAGTCTGACTATGGTCAAGTTTCGTTTCGTGTTCCACTCTCGGACGCCTTGGAAACCAATTTATCATCTGAGCAGAAGGGAGACCGTCCACCTCACTGACATTCTCTTGTGTAATTTTCCATGAACAATGGTACCGATTAAAGAAGCTCAGTGGCGCTTTTCTTCCAATCCGCTGAACACGAAAACGTACTGTCCACCGCGCTGATAAAATGATCACTACCCCAGCGACTCGACGCGTGCGCTGGGCGTGCAGCGCAGAGGACGCAACGTCCGCTGATGTCACATGATGACGCCATAGGTACACGTGCCTACGCGAAACACACCGCCAGAAAAAAAAAGGTGGTGCGTTCGCCACCAACGTTCACTCCGCCCATCACGACATACTCTCAAGGACCTCTTTCATTCAACCCTCCCGAGTGTAGCATCAACAACGCATACAATTAGGTCCGTTGAGCTCATTCATCGAACGAAAACGGTCGTTATGCACGCAAATGACGAGGCGAATGACGAAAACCTGGAGCTGTCTCCAACCTCTCCAGCTGAGGAATCCGATAATGCTCTCTTGTCATCTGCTGCTGAACCAGAGCCGAGACCCGGATTGAATGGAACTCCTGTTCGTTGTGAGTTATTCCGTAATTAGTATTACCGCGGAAATTGTCACTGATAGCTTGATAATCGTAATTGTAAACCCAGGGTACGATGTAAGTGAGTTATCTTCAAGAAAGATTGTGGCTGAATCTACTTGCTTGTTCAAGGCCGATCGTACGGAATCATATACGAGAATTACTCCGTTTCAGGAGAAACATGATACGAGCGTCGAGTGAGTGCTTCTCTTCACTTGACCATATAGAACTCACATCCTCGAACATAGGTTCTTCTATAAACCGATCACATTGTCTGCCCTTGGTGTTGGTCTGGTCGTACTAGCGTACGTCGCCACCACACAAGATGTATTGGAGGAGGGTCAAGACAAACGACGTGTGTACGTTTTCTTTCTTCCATAACCCCTGTAATCTACACGTTGGCTAACGCCGTTGTGCACTCATCTCGCATCCGCAGTGGTATATATGCCGCCGTTGTATCGTTTCTGATGTTCTCGATGATTCAATTCCGCGACGGCCCTTTCATCAGGCCCCATCCTGCCTTTTGGAGGATGGTCCTCGGCATCAACTTGCTGTACGAGCTGTCCTTGGTCTTCTTGCTCTTTCAGGATCTAGGTTCCGCAAGGACTATGATGACATATCTGGACCCTAACCTAGGCGTGCCTTTACCGGAGAAGAGCTACGCAGAGGACTGTACATTGACGCCAAAGGCAATTTGGGTTCGTGACTTTTCGAGCTCTTCCAGTATCTTGTTGAACGTTACGTCATGTAGAACGCTATCGATGTCTTTTGTCTCGCCCATACATTGGGGTGGTTTGGCAAAGCTATGATTCTCCGAGACTATTGGTTTTGTTGGGTAAGTAACGCGAAGTAACTCGGAGAGGTTGAACGACCGAATGAAGTGATATGTTCATTAGATTCTCAGTATTGCTTTTGAGCTTGCCGAGTACAGTTTACAACATCAGCTCGCTAACTTTGCCGAGGTGCGTCTGTCAAAACTTTCCATTCAGCAGCAGTTTTTCATCAAGCTCTTATGTCATTTAGTGCTGGTGGGATCATGTACGTTTAATTATTCTCTCTAAATTGCGATCATTTTTTCATTATGGGTGGGTACTTTTATGGGTGACACAGTGGATTCTGGATGTCTTGTTGTGTAACTGGTTCGGAACATATCTCGGTTTGTGATAAACTGTCGAAACATCATGCCATGACCTTTCCTACTCACATTTCCGTAATGCAGGGATGAAAGTCTGTCAATACTTTGAAGTGAAGGTACGTTAGTTGTACCCGTCTTTTTACTTTTTTGCTAGGGTGGGGTTGATGGGAACTCACGAGCCCTCTTGTGATTGGCCTCTGAATATCTGAATACACAGCCTTACGAGTGGCGAGGGATTCGTCAGACTAGGGGCCTCAGGTCAAAAGCAAAGCGTGTGCTGAGCCAGTTCTCACCACACGATTTCACAGCGTTCAAATGGGGCCCCGCGACAGATTTCCCGCATTTTTTCGCCGTGGTCCTGCTCCTGTCGGTGTTTCTCGCAGCGGAGTTGAACCCGTTTTATCTGAAGGTATTGACTAAGCGATTATTCTATTCTATTCATCGCATGGGGGCTGATCCGCGCGCGCGCTGGTAGACCCTTCTTTGGATGGAGCCTGAACATCCCTTCGTTATCGCACGTCTTGCGTTTGTTTTCCTTTGGGCTCTTCCAGCCGTTAGGGAGTTGTATCAATACATCAATGATCCGAGGTTAGCCTCTCGAGCACGGAGCACGAGCTCGAATATCCAATTTGTCTTTGTCGTGGTTTTTTCTGACGTTCTTCTTTTCATGTCTTTTCTTTTCTCAGAAAAGCCGTGAGGATGGGTCAACACGTATGGCTGCTACTCGCCACCATATGCACGGAACTGCTGGTCATCATCAAATGGAGCAAGGGTATGTTCTCAGAACCGCTTCCTACGAGCGTGAAGTGGGGCTGGGCTGTTGGCGCCACTTTGCTAGTTTTGTACACTACCGTGCAGGTTCGTGTTTTTGCTTCCTTTGTTTCTATTTTCCTCTTCTTTTTTTTTCGCGTGTTGTTCTCCGCTGTTCGCTGATCTGGAGACTCCACCAACCCTATAGTTTGGTATTCCGAATGTTAGGAAGTATGTTAAGAATCATAAGCTGAGGAGAGCGGGTAAATCGAAAGCGAGAGCAAAAGCGGAGTGATTTCGTTCGATGAATGATTCGATTTTATTCCAGGCATTCATATCCCTCTGTACACGTATATTCTAGGATGTAATACGCTGGGTGGCCCCTCTTCACGATGTATTATACAACAAACCCCCTACCTCGACTCGTTTCTGGTTTTTCGTTTCGCGCCCGAGTCGGATACATCTCGCTTGCTGCACACTTCTCTCCCTCTTCTGTTTCATTCGGAAGACAAAGTACGTCCAAGCTGTAGCAGAGCCACAACGTCTCTGTCAGTGCAATCACCGACATACTTCCACGGATTCGGAAATCGGAAGGTGCGGCTACTTATGCTGAATTGTCGTACTGGGAGTCTCCCACGTTGGTGAGTGGATCGAGGGGATTGGGTGGGCCCGGGAAAGCGCCAATGAGCGAGTGTGGAGTCTGGGAGAGTCAAATAAGTAAGTATTGTATGTGTTGTAGCCTCGCACTTCCTCCGCTCGCAACTCCCCCAGTGGTGTGGGTTATTAGGCTGCGACCCTGCGATCTGATATAAGTAAGTAGATAGTAGATGTAGATCTCGGAGGGCCCTTTTTGAATAAAATCATCAATGAAAATCGTCCATCTCCGAGGGGTCTTTAGCAGGCTTTACCCTCCCCCGCACCGAAGCGGAGGCGAAGGTCGTCCTCCGGTTCAAATACGTGCAAACTGTTGTACAGCCGCACCCCATCGGCTTTGTCAGCAGGTAGCCTGAAAGTTGTTCTTCCTCCCCTTAGTCTCCGTCTATCACTATCTTCCTTTCAGAATGCCTCGTGCTGAAGGTAAGACTTTTTGAAATATATTTGCGTAGAATCTCGCTGATTTTTCGTTGCATGATAGTTGGAACGCCGAAATATGTCGCGAACAAGATGAAGTCCAAGGGTCTTCAGCGACTCAGGTGGTATTGCCAAGTTTGCGAGAAGCAATGTCGAGACGAGAATGGATTCAAGTGTCATGCTGCGTCTGAAGCACATCTACGTCAGATGTTAGTTGTCGGAGAGCATGCAGGGAAACACATATCGAATTTCTCACAGGAGTTTCAGTCGACCTTTGTTGCTTTGCTTTCGAGAAGGTGAAGTCGTCTTTTTAGTCAAATTCCATGAATCTTGCTTCTCATTGTAACGGCTTGTAGATTTGGCACCAAGCGTGTCCATGCGAATCAGGTGTATCAGGAGTATATCGCTGATAAAAACCATCTCCATATGAACGCAACCCGATGGGTGACTCTGACAGAGTTTGTCAAGCATCTTGGTCGAACGGGTGTAGCAAGGGTCGATGAAACGGAGAAAGGATGGTTCATTGCTTGGATAGATAACAGCCCAAAGGCACTGGCTAAAGCGGTATGTCGTCGACTCCTTCGTTGTAGTTTGTTCGACCCTGACGTTGTCTGCTTTCACAGGAAGCCTCCATGAAGAAAGAGCGTGCGACGACCTCGGATGAACAAAGGGAGCGTATGCTCATCGCCGAGCAGATCGAGCGTGCGACTGCTGAGGCTGGGCCTTCCAATACATCTGACACTCCTCCGGCCGAGGAAGGCTTGAAAAGAGACGAAGGGGCAGAAAAAGTTGTTCTTTCGTTCTCTGCCAAGCCATCCACCAGCTCTTCTTCGGATGCACCAGCAGCTTCGGCGTCCATTTCTGGTGTCAAGCTGAACGGGTTTAAACCTGCGGCGAATCCTTTGAAAGCTGCGAATCCGTTGAAGCGACCGAATGTGTTCAAGAGTGCTGCTGTTGCTAAATCAAGCTCTGGAGCTCCGAATTCTGCTTCGACGAGTGAAGACGGAAAGAAGCGGGCACTGCCTATGTCTGCTGCTGAAAGGCTGATTGTCGAGGAACAGGAGAGGAAACGGAGGCGGATGGACCGGGAAGCTCTGGCATAATACCAATATCGATACCGAGGCCAGAGCATTTCTGTGACACACAGTCTATTCTGGTGGTAGATTTCTCGGTTCGTTGTATTATTACTCTATATTCGTCGTTAACCTGTATCCTTTTCTTGTATGCACCGTTCTCATAGGACATGTCACTCTCCGCTTGAGTATCTATCTGACTTTGTGGTACCTCATCCATGGTTTCTCATCCCACCTCCTGGCTACAAATTTCAAACTAGGCCCTGGAAGATAGGCAACACCACAGGACCACCACAGAGTCACCAGATCCGTCTGTCGACGGGCATTTAACCATACTCAGATTTCATATACATCTCTCGAAGACTGAACTTGGGCTGAAAGTGCCCAGGTGGGAACGACGATCCTCGTTTCAAGATCCGCTGTCCTGACGGAGAAACTGACTCTGGAAAACGAGAATATAGTGGCGCTGTGGTATGTGGCACCCAAGAAGAAATTCGCAACATAACTCAGATCTTGCAACATTTCGTTCTTCATTAATCTTTATTAATCTCTCTAGCCCATATACCGTACGTATATCAAGCAGGGCCAGGGGGAAATTTCTTATCTTCCGTTGTCAGCATTCGTACGATATGATCGAACTTGAATTTATCATGGCTCTTTCATGTTGCGACACCACTTCTCATAAATGTGAGTGCCTTCGGAATCGAAGCCACCGTCCGGCGCTTACGTCCTTGCGAAGATTGCAACGGTGGCTTGATGTTTGCGAAAGATGACTCGTAAGCTTTCCATCATCATTTTATCGCAACGAGCGTACTGTGTCGGTTGACCGCGCGCATCATTGGCATCATGGATGTACAATCATCAGTTGATGATGAGGACTTCAAGTTCCTCGGCAGTCTATTCTCGGTGGCACACCTTTTGGCATTGACACGGGAAATCGATCATTTGGGCACGGCAAGACGTGACTAGAACTCTTGCTGGACCGGTGTTTCATTTCCATTTCCTATGAGCTTCTAGATCGTCCATTTGGGGGATTTCTTACGCCCTTCCTTTCAGTTGAGCTGAGTTATAGTTACACTAAGTCTGTCGAATTCATTTCCAAGAACATGTCAAAAGTCACGTACAGTAGTAGTGATCAGATACACGATGTTACAAAGAGACTGGTGCTTAGTGGTTCCGGTCCCTGGAGAGGGGGATGGATTGTGAAGTAGCCGATTAGAAAGGACAAACTTTGAATTCGAGGGTCCCATGGATCCGTTGGGTTTTTTCTTAGTACAATTCGTGCTATGCCCTTCTCAATTGACCTCGAGTGTGTTGGTGGGGCCTGGGCCATCGCGTGATAAGATTCAAGTTCAAGGACCCGAAAAGTTGATCAAGAAAGAAACCGACAATGCCTTTTCGACGTCTTGGGGGATTCGGCTTGCTCACTTCTGGGATTCCAGATGAGACCTCGGTTAGTAACATTGGTGTGAACAGGCTTCGTGACTTGAGATGGCCGTTGCGGTACTTACTCGAGTATAACTTCTAGAATACAGAGCTTTATTCCATTGGACATAGCTTATGATCGCCAATGGGACAATACCAAAGTGAGTACCTCGGATAAATCAAACATGCGGATAGAACTTGAAGTAGGTGTGCCACAATGTTCCACTGCTTCGGATGTGTAGGAGTATAGTACTAGCGACCATTGTCTGCTAAATTCAGAACATAGCGCAGCAGTTGTCAAATACGGTCAAGTGTACTGAATTGCCAGTACCTTCAATTGCGTTGATTTGGAGCACCGTGACGGACACCAAACGGGTTTGTGCACACAACTCACACCAGGAGATAGCCTTTCTTTTGGGGCGTCACAGACAAGAAAATCTGAAGATTTGAAAAGGTAATTTGCCAAAAGAAGGACTCTTGGGGCTAGATAGTGTGGGGATACAAGTGTTTCTGATTTCGGACGATCGACTTGGACTGAGTGACATATGTTGGACGGGTACTTCATGAGAAAGATCCTGGAAAACTCAGACTCAACGAATCCGAACAATCCGTAATTTTCTCCTGGAGACATCAATGAAGATACTAGAGCGCTTCATATCGATGACAGAATGCACGGACGTACGCAATATTAATAAATCCTTGAATTAGACCGTGACGTCTCTTCACCTCTTTTGCGGTCGAGCCTCGAACGAACGAGTCACCGCAACTGATTGCAGAGTTCAAAGTGGCTGTCCGACCTGACAGAACTTCGAACTATGCCATGGGAAACTCTTCCCTTTTGATCAAATCTCTAGCTCTCCCGCGGGATGATCGTGTGTCAAAGGCTAAGCCAAGACACAGAGACAAAGGTCCGAAACCGAACGAAGGAGCGAGCCTTCAGGGCATGGTCAGCTGGTATCCTGTTCTATGTTTATTGGCGAGATATTTTGGCCAGGGGTCTTGGGGTAGTAAAAGCTCAAGAAGAAGAAACTGAAAAATAGCACCGGGAGGGAGGATATTCTGTTTTGTGCAACTGTAGACACTAGATTGCTGTATTGGTATGTCAAGAAGAGGTACGCTTCAATAAACTACAAACTCGCACTTACACGTATACACAGCAGACAATAAGCTTCGAAAACCCAACCAGTATTAACCACTTCTAAAGCCTCCTCGGTACCAGCGCTTCATGCTTCACAAGAACCTCGTATCCCAGAAGTCGTCCCATAGCATCTTTCAAACAGCTTGCTATGAATTCTTGGCAAGAGAATTCGTGCGCATAATGACACTTGTTCCAGGCAGAAAATCGACGAGTTTGAACGCATGTGTGTTGAAAGTGTCGACGACTGGTGGAAGTAAAAATAGTTGAGCTAGATTTCGTGGTTGCACATGCACTCGAGGTAGCTGGCATTTTGGATTAACAGTGTCGTTCGGTTATTCATGTTGCTTATTGATAGACGGAACATTCTGTGCTCTCAGCTTCCTCTCTAGAGCGGATCCGCAGTCGAAAGAGCCTGCAAACATAGTTGTAAACGCCGAGAACTGCTGCGTTAAGAAAGATCCCGCGAACGTGTAGGTATAAGGGGTACCCGACACGGCCCGCCATAATACAGAGCGTGACACACGGTATTGGATTCGTTTTTCTGGCATCCTGGCTAGGCTCGAATGAATTTGACCACGGTCTACGGCTCCCTCGGATAGATGGTTTTGATCCTGGTGCATCGGTCGCTGCAAGCCTTTACTTCAATGTCAAGCTCTGGTGAAAATTGAAGTTACAGCGATTGAAGTGCGTAAGTTGCCACTGGACATTGAGCATTTTAGGAGTGTGAAGTTGACTGGATTGAATTGTAGGGTGCTTGACGTTGAGCACGTAGAAAGGTAACCTGGTTTCACACCGAAAATATGACCACCGGACTTTTCATCTGAAATTCGTGAATCCTCAGACCATTCTGCAACGAAAGGCGACCTGAAAATCGGTTTGTCAATGCTAGAAATCGAAAATAAAACAAGTATTTCACGTTACAAATTGGCCAACAACGGTTTTCTTCGAAGTATGTACGTGGATATAGACCAAGTCGCAAAGTCGTCCGCGGTTGACTTCAAATAAATCTACGCGGACATATCGGTTCTATCGGTGCAGAAGGGTGCCGAGCTCGTGTTCACAGTCTGGGCCCTCGTTCTCTGCTCGTTCCTCAATTCTTCAACGCCAGGCTCAAGCCTTTCCACTTTCATTTGCGATACAGAGAAGAGCTATTGTCTGCGGAATTTCGAATATCTGTAAGTTAAAGGAATCTCGACTACTAAGAAGCCTCATCAAGGCTTCAATGTCACTGGTCGAGGTACTAGTAGAGGCGATGAGGCTGTACTATGTGAGCCACTTCAGGAGTCTCTGACAGTTCAGAATTTGAGTTGCAAATGCCACACCTTCTAGGCTACTCTCTCCTAGCCACGCATTTGGTTTTGGGGTCTTTTCGTCCGAAGCATTACCTCAACGCCGAAAGGCCTTTGCGTGAGGACAGACTACCACCTCCTCTAGGTATCTAGCGGCTTCCTTGGACTTGAAAATTTTCCATCTCATTATCTGGTGGCTTCTCGGGAAGGCATGTACCTCCTGTAAGTAATCCCAAATGGCGAGTCAGGCTCTTTTCGAGGCCTCTTGAAGATTGAAGCTGACGACGATCACTTTTAGACTCGGCCTCCACGGCCATTATCGACGCCTGGTGGCTAGGAGTGGGTACTTCTAGCATGAAGCACAACTGCTCTTAGTTGCTCTGGCCTCTCCTTCGGGGCCCAGGCAAATGTGGGACTCTTGTTCAAAGACAGCCTCACGTATAGCTGGGATGTAATTACTGATTCGAAAATTACCGTCGCACATTTTTCGGTGGAAGTCTGCCGTTCTTTTTGATTTCGATCTACGGCGTGTAGTGCTGTGTAGTGGTGTTCCTCAATGCCCGATACAAGGATTTGAAATTCTCAGATAATATTCACTCTGAAAGATCTAAGTACTTACAATAGTATATACGATCAGAACCTTCAGTAACGATCTTCAGTGGAATTTGAGGTCCAAGTCAAAGCAGGCGTGAAACAGGAACGAGTGTCCAAATGGAGCAGGAGGGCGAGCAGGCGCTTGACGCGTTGAAACTTGAAGCCGCGATACACCTCAACAGTACTTACGTCCGCGAGATGCCCCTCATTTCCCTTTCTTCCTCTCACCACCATGTCCCACTACCGGCATGTGTTGACTAGAGATGAACATGAAATGAGTCCTTCTCCATATCCTACGGAGTTCGGCACTGATGAGCTCGCGAACATGGTCAGCGGCTCTTGTTCGTTTCCGTTTTCCGTCTTTTTTCTTAATGAAATTTGATTTGGCTAGTACCGAGACGACTCTATCAATGCAAGATTCTCGGAGTCTACTGCTGGGATAAATCAACCTTCCAGACTCCAACAATCCACAATTCCAAGAAACCCACGGAGAAAGAGAATCATCATCATATCCTTGGTGGCTCTCCTCATCGTTGCGGTTGCGGTTGCAGTTCCAGTAGGAGTCGTCACAAGTAATCGCAGTGCCAAATCCGGCTCAGGTTCAAGTTCGGATTCAGGATCAAGTTCTTCCAGCGGCGGTAGCTCCAACTCTGGCAGCAAAAGCGGCGCCTTGACTGGCCAATCCGGAAGTCAAGTTACAATGGAAGATGGAACTACGTTCATGTATACCAACAATTTTGGTGGAGACTGGGCAGCCGATCCATCCAATCCCTTCGCCGCGGGAGGGAAGGCTCAGAACTGGAGTAAACGTGTTGGTACGGAGGAATGGGTTTGGGGCACTGACATTGCGCGCGGAGTCAATCTCGGGTAAGTCATTCCATCATGAACCTTTGCGTGTGGTGTTGACGTGTACACAGTGGATGGTTAGGTAGGGCAGCTAGGAAATTTTCTGTTGTCGCTTTTCTCATTAGGTTGCAGTCACTGAACCTTTCATTACGCCGAGTTTATATGAAAAGTACATTAACACGAGCAATATTGCTGTCGTCGACGAATGGACCCTCTCTATTGCTATGGGATCTAATCTAGCATCGGAGATGGAGGATCACTATAAATCATTCATAGTGAGAATAGTCATCGAGAACGCTTGCCTCGTGCCCTAATTGCACTTTCAGACTGAGCAAGATTTTGCAGAGATAGCAGGTGCTGGTCTGAATTGGGTTCGGATACCAATCGGATTTTGGGTCTGTACTTGAAAGTTCACGTCCGTGAGGGAATACACCTTTGATTGGCTTTGTAGGCAATCGAAGCAATAAACGACGAACCATTCCTGGTCGGCACTTCTTGGACTTACTTCCTCAAAGCGTATGTCTGGAAATTTCTTTGGCGTATGCCTAAACGTGAGAATCCCCCCTCAGGATCCAATGGGCAAGAAAATACGGACTTCGTATTTACCTCGACCTTCATGCGCTTCCCGGCAGTCAAAATGGTTGGGTCAGTAGACGGCGCTCTCACTTTAACTCCTCCGCTGATTCCATCTTCCTTTCGTGCCGTGGCAATTGCTCTATAGAATCACTCCGGCAAGAGTAAGTATCTTTCTGTCTAGGAGTCTGTGAGTATGCTAACAATTTGTATTACTTTGTAGGTGGCTCAGTCAACTTGTATGATTCTTGATCCTTCTCTCTACCACGCCAGGTTGATGTTTTCCCGCTTGCTGTTCGCAGTATGGTACGCTTTGTGGAAACCCCTATTCGCTCAAGGCTCAATCCCGCTATAGAATGGTGTCATGGGGATCGCGAATGCCCAGAGGACATTGACCTATCTTCGGATTTTAACAGAATTCGTGAGCCAAGATCAGTATAAGGACGTAGTTGGCGTGTCAGTCTACTCACCTAACTGAGTATCCTTGAATTTTCACTCACGCGGTCCCTCGTGTCTGTCCATCCTAGTGTGGGCATTGTGAACGAGATCTTATGGGCTACCATTGGCCAGACGTCTGTACAGAGCTTCTACTACGCTGCATACTCTGCTATCCGGACGGCTACGTGCGTTGTGTTCTGTCAAGGGTTTAACCAAAGATTTTGCATCTCACATTTCCTCATCTAGTGGGCTCGGCTCGGGTGCTGGGCCTTACATTGCAATCCATGAAGGATTTCAAGGGGTGAGTACTTCGTTTACAAACCACGATTTCATATTCTGAGCTGGTTGACCTTTAGCCTGCTATATGGGAAGGGTACGTACCGAAATTAAGATCTATTCGGTTTGCAGCTCTGACTCTGATGGTGTTAATGTTGGCAGATTCTTGTCCGGCGCTGATCGAGTCGCCTTGGACCAGCATCCGGTAAGTCATACTCATTACGTTCCCGCTTGACGCTCTGAATAACACTTGCATGGACACAGTATCTGGCGTTTATGGGTGATAACAGCCCGTAAGAAGCCCAAAATTTGTATGTGCGGTGGATCTCGGTGATTGCTTACAACTTGTGAACAGGATCGATGTTATGGCTGCAAAACCCTGGTATGTCGTCTTGAAATGTGGCTGTTAAAGACACTCATATTCTCGTATTTGTCCAGTTCATGGGCCATAGCTACCAATCAATCTTCGAAAGTGTTCGGCGTCACATTAGGGGGCGAATTTTCAGCTGCCATCAACGCCTGCGGCCTGTGGTATGTAATTTGCTCCACTTTCTTCGGAATACTTGACCAACATTTCTCAGGCTCAACGGTATCGGGTCAACCACCCCCGCGGAATGCGCGACATGGGATAATTGGGCGGTAAGGGATAATCATTCCGGGGTGGTAATCTGCACAAATTCATGACGGTGAAAATGCCTTTCCGATTATAGGCTTACAACGACTCGACAATCGCGGGTCTCAAACAAGTCACACTGGCTACTATGGACGCGTTACAAAATTATTTCTTCTGGACGTGGAAGATTGGAAATTCGACCGTCCTTGGGACATCCTCAAGCCCCATGTGGCATTACAGGCTTGGACTGGAAAGAGGATGGGTTCCAAAAGGTTTAGCTCCAAGCCATATCTGAGTTAATCTTGTTACTCACGTCAGTAATCCCAGACCCCCGAGCGGCTATTGGGCACTGCGCATCTGTCCTAAGCTCGTCACAGATATTCGATGGGACATATCCAAGTACGGCTACCGGTGGGGTGAGTGCATTCCCGGTTCAGAGTTCTCATGGCCGCCCGGCTGTTCTCCTCGTCTTGCGTCAGTCGATTCACTCAATATTGCACAGGCCAACGCAGGGTCTGTAGCGCCTGCACAGACTTCATCACACGTCTTTCCGCCGCCATCTCTAGCGCCGTCATTTTCTGGTACACAAATGACACTGTTACCGACGTACACAGCAACTGGCAAAGTTAAAACGCTGTTTGCGCCCACCTTTACCGCTGCCCCATCAGCGACGGTAGGAACTGGCTGGAACAATACAGCTGATTCTGCGTCGGCATATGTGTACGTGTTCTCCTTTGTGGCGATACGTGTTCATTGAGAGACTTACTCCATTATCGGTTCTGTAATCAAGGCCTGTTGCTGGGTGTACATATCCAGAGTGAGTTTAGCTTCGATTTTTCTTTGGGAAATTAGGGGTCTCATTTTATGCTTCCTTGCTGATGTACAGTTCATGGAATGCTGTCAACGTATCACTTCCCACTGCAACCTGCACCGGCTCATAATCTTCCTTAAAATATACTGGACTTTCGCCACAAGGACTTGCCGTTCATTTAACGCCATCTATTATTTATCTCGTTTCACGGACTCTTTTTTATCTAACTTATTATGCAGATTTCTGCAGTGCTTGATTTGTTTTGTAAAACGTCGATTGCTATTAGAGTGGAGCTGTGTAGTTCTGCTTTGCATTGGAGTAATGGATATCCAGATGGTTAGGACAGAACTAACTGTGACGCGCGTTGCGCCTCCCTTTAGCTCAGCTCAAGACAGTAATTTTTAGAACATGGTATAGATATTATTCCAGTGGAGTAGCAATATCTCAACGATTATTCTACATCTGCATCATAACTTCGGGGCGTCAGCTGTGCAAGGACGCCACAAGCAGACTAATCATAGAGGTTAACATTCACGGCATAATAGATTCATATCCCCACCGCATTGTCTATACAGACTTGATGAACGAACGGCACGTAACCCAAAATGTCGCCTAGCCAGTTCTTCTAAAAGACAAAGAATGAGTACACTGCGTAGCCTCGCAGACGAAGATAAGAATGTAAATGTGAATCAGAGACTTGAATGGTTCCCGAAGGAACACCGACCCATCGTGCGCCCAAGTGCACGTCGAAAAAAAAGTTTGCAGATAGGTTTTGCATCATGTAGGAAATGGCAAACAAGTGACAGGCAAAGAAACTTACCTTATACAAAGTGGGAAGAATCGCGGCCTCAAGTACGGGCTACAAAAGTCGAGGGCGGAATCAGCGTCGCTCTACCGAAGGGCCGTAGACATTGCTGAAGTTTGACGAACACCCAAACAGATCCAGTGTAGAATCGTTCGGGCAGAGAACCAGCGCCGCCACAGGCACCTGCGACGTAGGGGACATCCACTGCAGTCGAGGCATCTGAGGTGAATAGCTCGTGTAAAGCGTGTCACCGTACACGAGAAATGCTCCGCTAAACTGTTATAACCTCGCCAGGATTGCGAAAAAAGATGAAAAAATTACGATCACTTATATAGGATTCTCACGCAGTATGAGGTAATCAAGTCACATGCCCGTTGAGGCTATCACTCACCGAACCAGGAGCTCACCGGCACCCACTGACGGTGACTGCCAGGCTCACCCTTGCCCCTTGCAATGCTTGCTTTCAAGCATGTAGACCTGTAACCGACCCCCCTGTGAGGCCTGTGAGGTTTTGAACTCCTCTAACGAGATTTCGCCTCTAGCAAATGACTTGTCAAAAACATGGGCCATGGTCTATGTCCAAAATCGGTCATAAACTCTCTCAGTGAACGCGTACTGGATACGATAAGCTCTCCTCAATGTACTCGGTAGCCGATTCTCCGTGCTTGTAACGAAATTGAAGCAGCGGCCCTCGTCAACCTCCTTCTACATTCCGACGGCAGATTGCACCTCAGACGGAAGTTGAATTAGAATGCTGTAAGGATTTTTCGTGCCTCTCGCAGGCTGCTCTACTGATGATACATGTGTCAGCTTCCGTGTCATCTGGTGATAAAGTCATAAGACCCCCCTTGCATAATATCAGAAAATTTCAGTTAGAGCGGCTATAACTTCAGTGACAGTTTAACGCTATCTCTACCACATACTTATCCAGCAGCATGTCTATCCTATCGCCTCCGGAGCTGGAAAAGAGAAGTGGACAGGAACAAATCTCCCAAGAGGATGTACTTGAAGTTTATGACCCACTTCCTGCACAAGGAACTCTTCAACGTATACGAGCTGAACAAGCGTTGGTGCGCAAGCTGGATTACAGATTATTGCCTACTATTGTCTTGATATTCATCATGAATTACATCGATGTACGGACACGCTGTCAATTTGACATTTCGCTCCAAACTTACTGCCTGATAGCGGACCAACATCGCCGCAGCAAGGCTCAAGGGATTAGAACAAGATCTTCACTTATCGGGTGCGACTCTATCCCAGCCATATGGCTGCTTAACACCTACCTCTCGTTTCTGCAAGACTTGCAATATAATGTCATCTTATCCATCCTCTACGTGTCATACTGTCCGGTTCAAATTCCTTCAAACATGGCATGTCTATAGATTCACTTGCTCCAAGAATCTCGTTAACGACAATCTCAGATGCTCAACTATATAACCAAGTCGGCTCCAGTCAACTGCTTCTAGCAATATCCTTACAATCTGAACCTCTTAGGCCGTCCTTGTATATCGGAACGTGCGTGGTTTTGTGGGGTCTTACAAGTGCCTTGACCGGTGTACGCCATCTTTGACAACACGGACTCTCCAAGTATCCTGAACTATATATCTTTAGGTTACTCGAAGTTACGGAGGGATTCTTGCAACGCGTCTGTGCATCGGTGTACCCGAGGTTGGTTCGGCTAGACTTTCTTACTGTCGTCATCTCTTCTAATCTCATTTTCAGTCAGCCTTCTATCCGGGAGGTAGGTCATCGTTTCATGGCAGAAATATAAAGATGCCATCTAATTCTCGAAGCTTTATATTTGCTATCGCGCTGGTACACAAAAAAGGTGCGTCAGAAAGACTGCTTCATCTTTACTTGATTGACTCACACCCCCCAAGGAACTCGCATTTCGATCAGCAATTCTCTACGGTGGTCTACTTATATCGAATGCGTTCGGCTCGGTAAGGGCGAGAACTTCGTGATGGTGCTAACACTCACATTAGATGTAGCTTATGGCTGCTGGCATCCTTGCAAATATGGAGGGTAAACTAGGCATTCGCGCCTGGAGATGGTAAGCAAAAGACTGTAGCTATCTCGGAAAGTCTAACATCCTACTTCATAGGCTATTCTATATAGAGGTAGCTCTTCGTTTCGCTGTATTTTTTTACACGAAATTTTGCTGAGCTGCATATAGGGCGCGATCACGATATTGATTGGCTTGAACAGCATGTACTTCCTTGGCTTCCCTTTATTGCTTAGAATGTATCTCTAACTCCGATACAGGTGGTTATTACCAGACTACGTGCGATGTGTTTCGCTATACTTCTGACCCATACTCAAAGAACGCCAGCCAAACAACACGCACTGGATGTCCAAAATGGAACGGCGGCTCGCTCAAG
>JH814843.1:194583-217963 GCA_000296255.1 Omphalotus olearius VT 653.13
GGGAAGCTGATCAAGACAACCAAGAAGATTCGTGTGTTCTTGTCCAACGCTCTTCCATGATGGCAACCATTCCTCATGTCACTGTAATAGACCGGTGAAAGGTCTCATGCTGGCGTTGAAGGATCCGAAAGTAATGCTTTTCTCCATCTTGACCATGTCAGAATTGCTCGGGGCGAGCTTCGTGAATTTCTTCCCCACGTAAGTGTGCTTCGATGAATGTACGGTTCTACATTATTCGCGGTTCTACATTATTCATTGTCAACAGACTCACGTCGACCCTCGGATTTTCAACCACCGTCTCACTTCTCCTCGCGGCGTATGTCCTTCTCGTGTTGTTCTGGTCTCGATTGTTATATTTACCATGCTGTAGACCTCCATGGATTCTCGCGACCATCTTTTGTTGCCTGAATGCATGGCATGCAGGTATCATCCAATGGACTAGTCACGCTTTCACGTCATGCCAACGCGTCCCCCACAGATAGGACAGGCGAACGATTCTTCCACCAGTGCGTATGGTGGTCGGGCGTCATTATCGGGTTCATAATATCGTTGTGTACCATGAACGTGGCCGCACGTTACGTGTCGATGTTCCTAATGGCTGGCGGATACGTAGGTAGGCAGTGTTCTTTCAATCTCACATGCAGCTCGTGCTGAAGTCCTCTTAATTTCAGGATTTGCGTTGACCCTGGTTTGGGTCTCGAACACATTTCCCCGACCACCTGCGTGAGTCGTTTTTTTGATGCTTTGGAAGTACGCCCGACTATATAGCTATGCAGAAAGCGAGCTGCAGCGATTGGGATCGTGAATGGGGTGGGCAACTTAGGAGCTCTGTGAGTCACCCTTCCTTCAACTTGTGCTCGATAAATTTATACGTGACTTTACTAGCATGGGCTCTTACACCTGGAAAGTGAAATGGGGACCAGGCTATCATCAATCCATGATAATTTCGCTTTGTGCGTTCGTGCTTAGTACGGTCTTGTCACTTGGTGTGTCTCTCTAGCTCATTCTTATAAAGCCGATGATAACATCTCTAATAGTGCTGCGGCAAATGATTATAAGAGACAACAAGGAGCTCGACGAGGATGAGAAAGTTGTTCTTGACGGTGCCAGTAGGGCGAGAGTTGAAGAGGCTGCTCGTCTGGAAGGTATAACATTCGAGCAAGCCCTGGAAAGAAGAAGAGGATTCCGCTACTTGTACTGAAAGATGTGCACAAGATGAAACATCTTTATTCAACTTGCGATTTTGCGGCTTGTTGTCATCGATAGTTGTATCTTACAAGGCTGATCATTGTAGATCATGCTAGATCCGAGTGCATGTGAGGCACCTACTGAGCTGAGATCCAGCACATCGTTCACTAGCAGCATCGTATAGATCTAATGCACAGGGAGATAAGGCGACGTGATGGATCTTTTTTAACTCTGTTGTCTCCGGACAGAACTCTGTAGCGAGGACGTCGTTGCGATCTCTGTATTGTGATCCGAAGCTAAAATTGGTTAGCGGCAAACCACGCTACGGTCCTCGATCGGAGTCGACATCCAAACCTTCACTGTCAGTGAGCAGGGCGCACACGATCTCTGTACATCGATGAAAGTGTTGCATTTTATTTCCGGGGAAACAAATGTCACATGTCAAGCATTTCTTCTAGTTGCACTGGTACCTTTCTAGATTCGAACTTGACTCCGGAGGTGCGGTGGTATCAACTACCATCGATTAACCCTAGAGTGACAGGCAACGGTTACTACAAGAATAGCGACACAAGTCATAAAAATCATACTCTCAAACTAATAGACCGCCAGCGCGAGTGGCATCATCTTGAGCGTGTCAGTATGTCTCGTTGCCGAGGTCTTCAATGCAGCCCCAAGTTCTGGTCAACAACGATAGTTCGGTTTCTGGTACGCATCTTGATTCTTGAGCCAAAAAACGATGACAAACGGAGCTCGTAGACAGCCCGGGGGTGTGTAGAAAATCATAGCGGCGGGTCGCGTTATGCAGTCGCCGAGAGTAATTCGGCATCGCAGGTGTTACCAGGAGTTTACTCTAAATTTCTTCCAGTCGTTGCGACTTCGGCTTGATCTATGAGTAGTAAGACGTAGAAGCCTGCTTTGCATGCCATTTCGACTGGGACTGGGAGGACAAAATTCTCTCAGAATAATATATCGAGTATGAGAGATCTCACATTTCAGGTTAACGAGGTCACACAAGCTATTCCGCAGAGATGTGGTATGCGATAGGTCTTCGTTTGAGCAGTTCCTCGCAATAGAGCAAGGTGAAGGTAAGCGCTGCAGAGCCCGGCCGGCATCCTTGAACTGCCGGCCGGCCAAATTTCTTCCAGCCAGAAACGGCTCTCCTCCTCCTCTACTTGCTTTTCATCTGAACACTCATGCATACGAACTTGCACAATCTCGATGTTTCGAACAAGAGTTACTATCAACGAAAATATTGCGAACATTAACATCTCCTGCTGGTACAAGGATCATCGGCGGAATTCACTTTCTCGAGCTTTAGTTCGAATCTGGCATGTCAATGTTGCAATGCTCACAGCGCGTTCTATCTGGCCTGTTACTCCGCTCAATGTTCAAACAAATGGTGAACTCTCTTGATGAGCGCGTGCCGAATATACGATATGCGGTGTATTCATACCTTCCATGCTTCTAGTAGCCAACCCTCCGCGCTCGCGAAGCAGTACCCCTCTCGACTTATATTCGGATGGCGGCGCACCTGCGGAACTCCAGAACCAAAACATTCACCCCCTTCTACTTATGTTTGTAAAATGTTGCCAGGCCTCTTCGCACCGTGCTTCCCGTACACCGTTCAGCTGACGGGTTGTAAAAATGTCGCAGGCAGGTTTTGTGTCATCTGGTACTACTGTTTCGGTTACAAAGTCATAAGACCTCACTTGCGTAATACAAGGATCCTTTGAGAATACGGCTATAACTTCAGGGATACCTTCGCATTATCTCTCCATACTGACCCACCAGTATGTCCACTGTATCCCAGCTCGAAACAAAGGAGACCGGAGAGGAGCAACTTGAAGTTCTCGAGAAGGAGGATGCATCGCGTTCTACACCTGATATGCTCGAAGCTCTCGATCCACTTCCCGCAGAGGGAAGTCCTGAACGGACACAAGCCGAACGGATGTTGGTGCGCAAGCTCGATTCCAGAGTATTGCCCACTATTGTCTTGATCTTCATCATGAACTACATAGACGTACGGACGCATTTTGTTTATCTCAACTCTTGGTGCTTACTTTGTATCAATTAGCGGAACGCTGTCACCACAGCAAGACTCAAGGGATTGGAACAGGATCTTCATTTAACGGGTGCGACTCTGTCCCAGCACTCTGATTACTGAACAACTTACCCCCTTGTATGCACAAGACTTGCAATACAATGTCATATTATCAATCTTATACGTGTCGTACTGTCCGGCTCAGATTCCTTCAAACATGGTATGCCTGCATGCCTAGTCCTGCTTGTTTCAGGAACCTCATTAACGGTGATTTCAGATACTCAACTATATAACCAAGTCAGCTCCAGCCAAGTGCATACGTGTAACATTCTCACAACTGACCTTCCCAGGCCGTCCCTGTATATTGGAACGTGTGTAGTTTTGTGGGGTCTGACTAGTGCCTTGACCGGTGTACGCCATCTATTAACAGCATGTACCTTGTACGCACCATGAACTATCTTTAGATAACTCGAAGTTACGGAGGAATTCTTGCAACGCGTCTATGCATCGGTATACCCGAGGTTAGTCTTGTTTCTAGCTGCTCTTGTCATTTCTGACTTCGTATCCAGTCAGCATTCTATCCAGGAGGTAAGTCAAACGCTTACGAGAGAATTAAAAATCGGTCTCATTCTCGAAGCCATATACTTGCTATCGCGGTGGTACACAAAAAAGGTGCGCAAGAATGGCTGCTCTATCTTTACTCTACGAACTCATTCGCCTCATAAGGAACTCGCTTTTCGATCAGCAATTCTATATGGAGGGCTTCTTATATCGAACGCGTTCGGCTCGGTAAGAGAGTTATCTTTGTGAATATGCTTAGACTTACATTCATCCTACATGTAGCTCATGGCTGCTGGTATTCTTGCGAATATGGAGGGTAAACTGGGCATCCGCGCCTGGAGATGGTGAGAAATAAGAGCACTTAACTCGCAGTTTCTGACATCTCATTTGAAGGCTATTCTACATAGAGGTAGTTTTGCCGCTTCTTTCACGCGAAAATAGTGTCACTGAACTGCATCATGATATAGGGCGCGATTACCATATTCATCGGCTTGAATAGCATGTACCTCCTTTTACCCTTTTTTCGGCGTTATACAGTGCTGATGTTAATTCTGCTGGGTTTAGGTGGCTATTACCAGACTACGTGCGATGGTTTCCTCTAATTTTGGCTCATGCATGCTGAGAACAATGACAGCCAAACAATACACGTTGGATGACCCCTATGGAGCGGCGGCTTGCTCAAGCACGTTTAGCGGATGACGCCGGAGAAGCTGATCAAGATAACAAGGAAGACTCGTACGTTCCGTAGCGCTCTTTTCTAACGGCAGACACTCATTGGCATGTCATGACATAGACCTCTGAAAGGTCTCATCCTGGCGTTAAAAGATCCAAAGGTGCTGCTCTTTTCCATCATGAATACCGCACAGTTGCTTGGGTTGAGCTTTGTGAATTTCTTCCCGACGTATGTCCACTTTTTCGATGGAAATGATGTCTACACTATTGAACACCCTGCTCAACAGACTCACTTCGACTCTCGGTTTTTCGACTACCGTGTCGCTTTTGCTCGCAGCGTACGTTCTCTTTTCGAAACGACAAGATCTCATTTCGATGTTCACCGCCCTATAGACCTCCATGGATTCTCTCGACAATTGTTTGTTGCTTGAATGCGTGGCATGCAGGTCTCTCCTTCCATGAATAAGTCTCACTTACAGGTAATGCTCACCCTTCCTCAGACAGGACCGGTGAACGATTCTTCCATCAGAGCCTATGGTGGTGGGGCGTCATGCTTGGGTTCATAATTTCATTGTGTACAATGAATGTCGCCGCGCGCTACGTGTCGATGTTTTTAATGGCCTGCGGATACGCAGGTAGGATGCATTTCCCCTACATCTGAGCCAGGGGAAAATATAAAGCGCGTTTCAGGATTTGCGTTGACCGCGGTCTGGGTTTCAAACACGTTCACTCGACCGCCTGCGTAAGTCAATTGGTTGATAGCTCTGATTGATGTTTGAGTTGATGAGCACACAGAAAACGGGCTGCGACAATTGGGATTGTGAATGGTGTGGGCAATTTGGGAAACCTGTGCGTCACTTTGATCTACGCTTTCATGCTTGAAGGTTCTCTGATGTGACTTCTAAAAGCATGGGCTCCTACACCTGGAAGGCGGAGTGGGGGCCAGACTATCATCCATCTATGATAATTTCGCTTTGTGCGCTTGTGATCAGTACTATCTTGTCACTCGGTACGGATTGGATTTCTTCCTATCACCAATACCGATGATAACATGTCAAATAGTGCTACGGCAACTGGTCATTAGAGACAACAAGAAGTTGGATGAAGACGAGAAAGCCGCTCTTGACAGTGTCAATAGGGCGAGAGTCGAGGAGGCGGCTCGTCTGGAAGGTATTACATTCGAGCAAGCCATGGAGAGAAGGAGAGGGTTCCGTTATTTGTACTGAGTTTTACCGACAGATGTTATGAATGTACTTGTAGTGTTGAAGTGAGCACAAAGAAACACAGCTTGTGATTGCATCGTTCAGAGAACTATGAACATTCGATATATTCACTCCGATCAAAATTATTGTAAGTGAGGCGGATTAATAGTACATACATGCATACACCCAGTAGATTCCCTCAAAGATGTGTTATATCCAGATCCAAAGCAGTATTCGAGATACAGATTGATTCAGCTTCCCACTTCACGGCTTGTGGGTTCTAAGCATTGAGATGCATAGCTGGCTCTCTGGGGATCCCGTTTATTTTTGAACTAGATTGCTGAGATCCAGCATACCATGGGGTTATTGGGCGGGGAAATGATACATTGGTAACAGGCCGGACACGCTACGATCCCGCCTCGACATGCAAGCCCCCAGTTTTATTCCAGCACCGAAGAAGATACGGCGTTGGATTTCCACAAATTCAAATATATCATGACATGACAGGTATTTCGCCTAGCCGCAGTCGCGCTGCTGCGAACGGTACTAGCTTGGCTTCAAACTTATCTCCGACACATACGTTAGGACTGGCCGGAGGAGGTGCGGCAGTGCCGTTGACCAAACCCCACTCAATCTGACAGGCAGTGACTGCAAGAAGGTCAGGGAAAGTGAGACCACGAGAAGCTGTTGACTATGGACTAACCCGTCATCCAAATGGGCTGAGCTCCGGGTGCCCAGATATATTGCGGTAGAGTGGTAGTTTCGTAAGAATTATCGACGACCTGAATAGCGGAAGGATCAATTGCGATTCGCCATTCGCTTGTCGGTAAAAGGACATTGTCCTGTGTATGGTTATCGGTCTGTGAAGAAATGAAGTAGTTTCTAGGTTTGCCCAAAGTATCAGTGAAATGATCGGGAACACACCGGAGTCAGGTATGACGCAGGAGCATCTGGGTACAAACTCCTTACATCATTGAGCGCCTGCGCGCTCCTATTGAATGGAAATGTTCAGAATCAGGAAAATATTGCGAAGAACCGACGCACCGTAAACCTGGAGAGGTTGTGGTGTTGAAAGTGACCTCAAGCGCATAATTAAGTGGTCCGCGTGTCACCGCCACACTGCCGTTCGTACGTGTTTCTACCTCCAAAGGCGCATTCAAGGACACTTGAAACTTCGTCGTGCCTGGCGAAACCTATGCATATATTTAGATGCCGGTGTAACAGAGTACAGGTAAAGGTGGATCTACGCGCATTAACTGTGTGAAGATCCGTAGAAGCATCAGGCTCCAGAGAACCCGATCCACCTCCTTCGACGGAGATAGTGCTGAGATTACTCTGAGCCCAAGCGGGGACGCGAATCTGGAACAAAAATGGTTCGGTTGCCGAGATGGTGTAGTCCAAGGTCGTGCTAAAAGGATACAGAGTATCCACTGAAACTGATTGCAAGTCCATCGCATCAGTTTGAGCTCAGTATGGTCAACGTTCATAGGCGTACCTGTAACATTGTTGTTTCCTGCAATGACACCGGTGAAAGTGGAAGGTCCAAGAAGCGCATGAATCAAGGAAGAGCCGTTATTGCCTGTGAAAAAAGAGTGCATCCAGAACTTCGGATAACCCTGAGGGTGGTTCACAGTACAGCAAGGGTAATTTCTACGTTTACACCCATCGATTCAGTGGGGCACGCAGATATCGAGTAGTGATGCGCGTACGGTTCAAAGCCAAACACATTTGAGTTGGGCCCATTATTGACCCACGGAAATGGGTTCATGTCTTGAGCCCAAATTTGATTGGCTGCATGATACATGAATACGTTTCCTGGTGAAGTAAGGAAAATACAAGTACCTTGTTGGTCATACTGATGAGCTGAATCAATACCTTAATCAGTCGCGTGTCAAGCCAAGACTATCGGTGGGCACTCACACCACCAATCGTACATGATTCCAGCGGGAAGCGCATTATAAGCTAAAATAACACTTTCAAATTTTCAAGAGTCAAAAACGTTAGTCAGACGCCACATACCAAGCTTCTCAATCCTGTCGGCAACAGAGTTATTGCCTAAAATTCCATAAATTGTAGCCAACGAAAAAATCTGTTCGCTAGTGCCCTGCATATTGGCATGAATGATACGTGGAAGTGGATGAGATACGAACACAACAGCGCAAAGCTCAGTTCTATGACACAAGTGTCAGTCTTGAAAAAATTCGGCGAAACAATTTGACTCAGCGTACCCTCGAGACGGGTCCAAACCGGCCATGTGCTCGTCAGCGGAAAAGGTGCCGGAGGCTCGACCATGGTATGTGTAAACCATGTCCAGTCGATCAAAGGTGCTCTGAATGTCCGTAGGATCTCCAGTAAACCTGTAGGCCAAGGCTTCGGATTTGAGTGCTACACATAAGTACGGGTGGTCAACAAATGCTTCAAAGTGCGCAGAATAAAAAACATACCTTCTGCAGTGTTCACACCATGTCTGACGTTTCAAATTCGTCAGATATAACAATTCGACCTGAGGCGAAAGTGACTAACGTCTGCATATTGAGCTGGGAAGCTGGGACAGCCACTTTGGGGAAGATCGCATCCGTGAACCAATTTTCTTTCCAAGAGTAGCCCGCATTTCTGACCAGCTGCATGCTGTCCAGAAGCTGGTCCTCTTTGCCTAGGAGTATGTATCAGAATTACCGTTTCCGCCACGCGCTGTGCTGTCACACTGACCTTGCGGGTAGTTGTCATATAACCATTGGAGAGAATAAATCATCTCTTCCCATCTCACATACTGATAATCGTACTGGAACCCAAGCGACGGGTCTCCCTGTGTATTATTCGAGAATATAGCATTGACAGCTGTGGCAAACTTGTGCATAGAATCCACTATTCTTTCCGTTTGCGATGGATCAGATTCGGCATATTGCTATGTGGTATTGTCAAACTCATAGAGTACTTGTTTATAGAATTCGCGATGCTCACAATTAAACCAAGCAAAAGCAGGTAACGAGGCCAGATGAGACGAGGGGTGGGAGAGCTGGCGTTGTATGGTTCAGGACCGAGCCAGCCGTCGGCACCTTGATGGTCTAGCGTCCAGTCAAGGAATGCCCGGACTTGGTCAAGAAGTCGTGGATCCTCAAGCTGAAAGGCAAGTGCGACCATCCCATTACTATTATCGATCCGGGGGTCACATGAAAAGTTCTTGGAAATTAGAGAGAATGACTTACAACCAGTACGGTGCCGACTCATGCATCTCGCTGTATTCAATGGAACCACCTTCAACCCAGATTGAACCATTGACACTAGGAACAAAATGGAACTATTGATTAGGCTTCAAAAAAATTTGACGACGCACTAGCTGTCAAAATCGCGCAAATGTCCCGCTAAGCCATCTGCTTGAACTCGCGCTTGATCAAGCGCCCAACCAGTTGGTTTGATTGACCTAGCTGGGGGTCTCGAATAAAGAGGAGGAACAACTGTAGAATTGACTCGGTGTCAGCCAGGTAGCTTTTTTATCTTGAGCAATTGACTGACGAGCTCCAATGACTAGATGTACACAAGAAACTAACAGCAGAAATTGTTGACGCTAGGAAACGAACATTAGAATAATGAATAGGCCAAACGAAAGATGCCTTACCATTGTCCCACTGGAGCAACGATCAGAGCCTATGCTTGAAAGTGAGGAGAAGTAATACCATCGAACAACTCAGGCCTTATAAGCGTTTCTTGTATCATAATCAGAAGAGCAGGGAGCATATGTTCAAGAATTTTGAGATCTCAACATGGACAGTGGAATCGAATGTCCGGCCTCCGATTGCTGAGGTCAAATGATCTATCATTTGACCCTCTGGTATCTTGCAAGTCTGTGCAGAGCGCGCAAAAACTAGAGTTTCGTGAGGTAAAGATTCGATTCGTGAGGTGCAAGGCGGCACAAGGACATCAGGATGGTGCAGGAGAAGAGAAAGTGGTCGTTGGGTTCGGCACTGTCGGTCCGGCGAACAAAAGCGAAGTTCGACCTTGACAGTCTTGACAGACCTATCTTCATTCAACCTACTTCTCAGATGCATATTATGGACCTCGATGGCCAAATAATTTTTAGTGCTACACGTGTGGAAGCCGGCGCTAAGAACGAATAAGCGTTGAACGAGAGCGGAAACAAGCATCAGGACAACCTACTATCAACGCACTGGTGAGTTTCACCAGCACGTTTGAGGCACACCACAAGTATGATAACAATCTCTTTACAGCTTGTTCAGATGGAATCTGGAAATCAATGATTGAACTCACAACGCCCCACCCTGTGGGGGTTGCAGTCTACGGTTTCTAACTTGTGTGTTAAATGACCCAGGCCGACGATTATCTGCGAGACCGGGGAAGCGAATTTTGCATACTTCATGAAAGTTCGCAGCTTTCAGATGTATGTATGTATACATATAGGACCCTGTGATACTGGCGCGGCTAGGCTCCGAGTCCTACATATGTCGACAGCTTTCCGTTATCGCAGGTCGCGGCTCAGAGAACCTGTACCTTTCGTGGCCCGAAGCTGTGCAGATCGGAATCAAATGGTCATTAAAAAGGGCGGCGTTCAAGGTGCATTTTAGTCATCAGCACACACAATGACCGACTCAGAACAGCTGCCGTCTTACAGTCTTTCAAACACAACAGATGGAAATGCAGGCGCGGGTGTGGCACCCCCAGCGTACTCATTCCCAGAGACGTTTTCAATAGGAAGACATCGTGTTTCGCCGTTAGTAAGCACACAGGAGATCAAGGGCCACCTCGCGCTTCTGCATGCATTTGCACGCTTGAAGAGCGCGGCAGAAAATCTGGGTGCTAATGGACCTGGTTTCAATGAATTCTCTTATCCTGGTTGGAGTAGCAATCCTGTTATACTGAATCCCAATATGCCGGAGGGAAAGGAGCAGCGGTGGGCATGGTTTGTTGCACTAGCAGTTGAACGGTACGTTTCACGACGAATTTATTCAAGCTCTCAAGGCGCTGAGAAGTACAATCTTTGCAGATTTGAAACATGGTGCAAGGTCGCGCAACAACCTCGTGACACCGACGACTTCCTGCAGAACTTCTTGCCGCCCCTAGATGTAGTCATGGTCTGGCACGCATACTTGCTCAATCCTTCGTAGGTACCCACTGTCGCTGTTTCGATCATGCACTGAGTCTTAATAGTTGGTTTTATGAAGACATACATAGAGTACCTTCACTTCAGGGTCTTGGCCGTATGACGGAACATTTTTCCAACATTCTGGTATGTACAGAAGCCAACACGACTGAGCTGTCTTCATTCAATCACTATTTGTAGCCGAATCTACACCAGATTCTTTCATCACCCCCATCATCGGGAAGGGTCGCCAGTTGGACTTCTTGGACAAGGACACCATTTGATCTATTTGAAGCGGCAGTTAGATTAAATGAACATCATCTATCTTGTCCGGAGTGTCGTCAGCCTTGTTCAGTGCGTGAGTGTGCTATCTTTTCTTCTTGCTTGGGTGTTTTCTTGTATTGACCTGATCTGGATACCAATAGCTTTGATGACCGAAAAGGGTCTGGGATATCTGCAACGAAATTTCTCATCACCATGCTCCAACAAAAGTTGTTCAGCGCCCATTACCAAAGAGCGACTTGCAGTTAGTCGAATTGTAGCTGATCTTGTGAAGAACGAAGGTCAAGATGAGGGCTTCCATATGTTCCTGGCGTACGTTTTCCTAGGCATACTGGGCGCCTCCTTAGTTTCGTTAACAGTATCTTCTTAGCGGATCCTTGTTCACGCCTACCAGGCCCTACGATGCTAAACGTGGCGCCCTCGTCAAAGCTGCCGTCCTGAAGTCCCCACACCTAAACCCCCAGCAACTGAAATCCACGCTGGGGATGAAGTCGATGTCAGTCGATCAGTGGGAAAAGGCTATTCTTGGGAAAATTCGATATTCTCTCCTCTTTTGCAAAGCTGCCATGGCGCTGAGAATGAAGGGCCAAGGAGGCAGACTGTGAGCTCATCCGATGTCATGAGTGCATCAGAGACTTACTCATTGCGAACTGTATCATAGACTCAACAAAATCATGAGCGCGTACACTGATGATAAAGTGTTCTCAGTTGATTTGGTGGGAGCTGTACGTACCCAACTTCTCACGATTTTTTGCTCACTAAACTGCCGTTTCCAGGTCCTTCGTCAGGGCTCTTTCGTGGCCAAGATGTATGACCTGCGATGGACGACTCCTGAATTTTTCGATGATGAAGAAAATAATTCAGTACTACAGCACGCTACGGCTCGCTATCACGCGTAATTGCGATTACTAGCTTTCAATGTCATTCAGGACTGAACGGAGACCCCATAGATTTCTCGATCTTATGACTTCGTCTCCAGCCTCTTTCTTTGTCCCCACACTGGATATCGACCTCGTGTGGCATACACACCAACTTATGTTCAAGAAGTATGAAGCCGATTGTATGCTATATGTTGGAAGGTTCATTAATCAGTAAGTTTGTTTTCACCTTAGGATAGAGGGAGTTTGTTCAATGTGATTTCTAGTGACGATAAAGTGGAAGAGAATCAATTGTCCGTTTCCTTTGACTTGACTTGCCGGGCTTGGCAGGTAATTGTTCAGCAAAGCCAAGTTGTTTTACTTGAGACTCATTTTCTTCGTCAGGACCGCTTTGGCATCCGCTACGTACACTGCGGATGTCCCGTGCCCGGCGACACTCTAGGACAGAAAATTCGTCGTCTTGTCAAAGCTTACAATGACACCGAATTGTCTTACCTCGTTCCTCCTTCTGACCGTTCCGATTCTCTCGATGCGACTCACCCAAGTGACCATAACGCCGTGTACCCTGCACATCGCACGAAGAATGCCGCGTCAGCTCGGAAGAAACGCACAGCGAAATATCAAGAACGACTACTACGAGATGGTAATGCGAGTGTACAGCGTCGGGGGAACGATCATGCTGTTGCGTTTCTGGTTCCTGTGCCTTTGTACTTTGTGGGCGACATCGGGGGATGCGTTGGGACTTCGTGGACCACGGTTAATGGAGCTAGTACCGGTGCCGGTGCTTGCGCTGTGGTGAGTGGACTGCTTTGGGATGGCGTACAAGCATTACTTATATGCGCTATCCAGGGAGCGGGTGCATGTGGTACGGCTGGTGGTGCATCGTGTGGAAGCGGTAAGCTTTTCATGTTTTTTTTTCCCCCCCCAACATTTAACTTCATATGAATGTCTTGTAGGCGCAGGATGCGGGGCCACAGGCTGTGGAGGTGGTGGAGGTGGCTGTGGCGGAGGTGGGGGCTGTGGAGGTGGAGGTGGTGGTTGTGGAGGTGGTGGAGGAGGTTGTGGAGGAGGCGGAGGAGGTTCATGATTCAGTGCGTCGGATATATTTACTCAAGCTTCATATGCAAATGATTGTTATTACAAAACATGTAGTCCTTATGAAAATGAAAAATATAGCTAGAATTAGTAATTTTAACCACTAGAGTTTCTGCCAGCAGAAGTTCCTCCGATTCATCAGCACTTTGTGAAACGAATGTCAACAGGGACCAGGCAAAGGTGCCTGGATTGGTTCTAAGCCGCAGAGTCTGATCCGCGAAACCTACAGTGTCCCTCGCCCACACTAAAACGGATAACCGGGTACCACTCTCAGTCCCCCTAGGCCATTGGGACCATAGGCGGGCACTGGCTTTGTAGCGAGGCTAAGCGCCGGCCCTCCTAGGGAGTTTTGCACACCGATTAGCTGTGTACATATCCTTCCCAAATCATCCTGAACGAGACGCGCATGCACATATCCTAAAAGGAAGTCAATGATGTAGAATCCTGCAAAGCACGACTATTTACCTCTCTGCACTGTATCACATTCTGGCTGGCCGTATTGTCCTAGTAAACCATGGGTATGTAGCTTGACCTTCGATAACTCATTCACCCCAACAAGAGTGAGTTCGATGTGGCCTCTATCGCGGCGCACACTGAAAGGCTGATCGAACTGGTATAAAATGGCTGAATTCCACCTGTGAAACCTCCGCTTGAACATTTCCCGATATTGGTCGATCCCTTGGCCGTCTATGAGACCGTCATCCTTCAAGCTTGCTACAACAGTAGGATGACGTGAAATTTTGTACATTGGTAATTCCCATGGAAGACCGTTAGGGTACATGAGATCCATCCCTTCCAAGAAACTCTCCGGATCGTCGCTTTCTGTGAGTCGAAACCGAAGAGCACCACCTCGTAGTGACTGAACTTTTGACGCAGGACGGTAGTAGAGAAATCCCTTGGTGTCGAAAGGAAATGGTTCACGACTACGGATATAGTCCGGCGACCTATGTTTTGGAGTGCCGTCTTTATACGACTCAATATAGTGTAGGCAGAGTTTATCTGCTCGGAGTTGTATTGTAATTCGTTTTAGTTGAGAGATGTCCATGTAGTCCTCCTTTCCGAGTTTTGAAGGATTAAACGAGATCACTTCCCGAGAATGGTTTCTTTTGTAGCTCTGCAAAGCCAATTAGACAATAAACGCGAGTGTTACTTCTGAACGTACCCTGTCATGGCGGTGTCTTCGTACGAAATTGAGGCTTGAGCTGGAACTTTTGCGTTGATAGGGGTTTGCAATGTTAGAAAGATGTGACGTACAAAGAATGCCTCCCCTGAACCAGATTTCTGAAAATCATTACCGCATCGACAAACTGAACAAGAGTGAGAGTTTGGATGAAGACCGCACACTGTACAGCCACCCGTGTAAAGACGGCAAAGACGGCCCGGGCAATGTTATTTATCTTCTGCTTCATGACAAGCTCCTACTAGAGAAATACCGCGGCCGTGTACGACTTTTGATGCGCTCTTTGGCCTTAGGTCCATATAAGCGTGACTGTACATTTCCGCTGGAGTTTTGGAAGGAAGGAAGGAAGTATATTACCAGCATGTTTGGAATCAACCCGCCGTGCGAGGCGAGAACGAAGACAACGTGCATGCAGAAAAGGCTACATGCATCGGAAAGATACCCCTGAACTTTACTACCAGTGTCCCCCAACAAATACCCCTCAAATTCAAAGGCACTCATTCGTGGTCATCAGCCTGCCCATACAATGTCAATGACAAGTCATATAGTTGGGAATCTATCGTGAGAGCTACTGCCAGTGTCTTCTTTCTGCCATGTCATTGTTAAGCTTTCACTACAGTACCGGATACGAGCTTCCAAACTCGAAATATCGTCTCCACCGTGTCCCACCGTGTACACTGATAGCAATTGGTGCCTTACCACTTGCCACGAGTCGTCGTCAAATCGTTGTTGTCCTGGACCTTACGGCCAAAGAAGGCTCTCGCCTGGAGCCCTAAGATCTAAGACGTCACTTATTGCTAGTGGCCGAGTTGATGAATATCAATGAACAACTTGCATTCGCTTGGGAATGGGTTTCCACGGAAAAGACACAGCTGTACTATTTTTGATGGTCAAGCAGAAGCCAGACCCACTGTCTATCAATGTTTCCAGGTAAGGAGGACCTTTCCGAGTATGTCCAGTTCTAACACTGAAAGGAACAATGAAGAGGGCGCGAAGGGAAGCGTATTCAGAATACTGACGTATGTTCGAGCTTCATTAAAAATTTGAGAATCGGAGATTGATGTGATGTCATTATTCTCACGGTGGCTGATACTTACATATAGCTTCAACTCGTAGGATCGACCTCTTCGCACTCCTCGCAAGGAAGCAAAAATCAAGGACTGAAGCTGAAAGATAATACTGTTTTGTATCTCTCAATCGACTGTCGCGTGAGTATACACCGTCCAAGCTGTCTTCCACTAAGAATAACCCCACTCGTGCGTGTTTCTATCCAAGACATTCTGTGCATTCTACTCAGACATCTTTTTGTTCACATATTCCACAGAAATGGTCGAACCAGTAGCTGATGAATTCTTGAGGAGTGTAACTCCCCGTCCAGGCAGGTCTGCGTCTTCGATTCGCGTCGAGATCGCGGTCGACCAAAAAGGTAAATTATCACATGATTAACTCTCACGTGACGCATATAGACTGTTTTGTTTGGAAATTGTTTGGGTTTCGAAAGGGCGGGTCGCGTTCGAAACTTCGATCCCGATCCCGATTTGTACCACGATTGTATCTCAAGTATTATTTCTTACTATTCTTTCCTTTAGAATCCTTCTCTGACGAGTCTCCTGGAGGTAATTCCCGTATGTTTGTTTTTACTCGTATTTTCCAGGGGGTTCGAGCACTGAAATCCACAAAACAGATCTATATGAAATTTCCTGCTCAATCTCCTTACCCAGTCTTGAAGACTCGCACGTCTCGGATACGAACAGAAAAGTAGGCGAAGCACCCTACTCTACTCCTGGTGATGGTCGAGGCAGGGAACCCATGTCCGGTGGAAGTAACCGTCGACAGTCTTACAATCAACCTAGACGGCCACCTCCATATTCCACTGTTCAGGCTGCACCCTCACATTTCTCTCCCCAAGACCATCTTTCACCCCATGGCCCTTCTCCTATGTCTGCGCAGTATCAGCGGCCTGGCTTTTTTGGGCAATATACAATGTCCCAACAGCCGCAACCGATGGGAATGACACATTCTTCCTCGGCGTATCCGTATCCTCACGGGTACCAGGGTATATCGGACGGCTCTGTGATGCCTCAAAATATACACGCGGGTTATCAGTCTATGATACCCCCGCCGGGAGCAGTCTACCCTTTCCAACGTCATTCTTCAGAGAGTAGCTCATCTGCATATTCCACTCCCCCTTTGTACTCCCACCCGCCCCCACAAAATAATACTTCACCTCCTATGTCGCCCCAATCTTCCGCTTCGCAGAAGCCCACGCCATCATATCCCAGCACAAGCCAATTCCACTCTTTACGTTATCCTTCCCCATTGTCCACATCGCCTTACTTGTATCCCACTCAGTCCTTTCCTTCGTCGCCGATGTATCAGGCTCAGTATGCTCATTATCCTCAGCATTTCCCCACACCGTCTGATGTTGAAGGTCAGGGAACTTGGTGGTATCTCCCTCATGCATCTGTCCCTTCTCACAACAATTCCCCTTACCCCGCTCCATATTCCATCAACTACCCTCCCGTACGTCAAGAGATAGAGTCGCCTTATCCTTCTTCTGCGGGTGCATCAGTGTCCCAAATTTATCCCATTTCACCTGTGCCATCCCTTGCCCTTCCACACACAGGACGTGATCCACCGTCCGCTGCGTCAGCATCTCCTGCCCCTCTCACACCCTCTTCTCCGATTCCTGACACCACTTCTTCCAAAAGCATGGCTGAGAGACCGGCTTCGACAACTCGTCGTCCTTATCATCCGAATCCCCCTGCTTACCGATCAGAATGGGTCATGTGGGCCGGAAACGTTCCATTTGATGCTACTCACGACGAGCTATGGCGCTTTTTCAACCAAGCCCCGGCACAAAATTCCCCTGACGACAAGTGGACGTCGGGTGTCCTATCAATCTTTCTCATTGCTAGGTCGAATTGTGCTTTCGTAAATTATGAGAGCGAGGCCCAACTGCAATCAGCAATAGCAAGGTTCAATGGTGTATCTCTAAGGTCTCATGATCCCCGGTGTCCCCGCTTATTGTGTAGGGTACGCAAAAAAGACGATGATCTAAAAGCTGGTGTTGGTGGGCAGCGTGGAGTATGGATGCATACAAAATGGCTGAAAGACCAGAGGGAAAATTTAAAGGGGAAAGGTAAAGCTGTTGATCAGCCAGACCAGTCGGATTTCGACGATTCGAGTTCTTCGGTCGCTGGCCGTTCTGTATCCTTGTCGAGTGACGATGAAGGACGATCTTCTATCCCTCACAGGGGCTCTGGCAACAGCTCCGGCTCGTTTGCTTCGACGAATTCGAGTCTCCTTTCAAAATATTTTCCTAAACGCTATTTCATCCTGAAGTCCTTGTCGCAGGCAAGTTTTGTTAATCATTCCGATCGCTCTTCTCATCTTACCTGTTTACGCTAGTACGACTTGGATCTAAGCGTGCAGAAAGGTCTATGGGCTACCCAGAAGCATAATGAAGGCATCCTGGACCAGGCATACCGTACAAGTAAAGAAGTGTACCTGATATTTGGTGTGAATAAGAGTGGTGAATTCTACGGCTTCGCCAAGTAAGTTTTGATTCGTGGACTGTGCCGATATCATATTAACGTTTTCACAGAATGGCTGGGCCTGTAAAGCATGGAGAGCATCGGGTATCGTGGGCTACCAGGACGGATTCGTCGGCTTCTTCGCGGTCCTCTCTCTCTCCCGTTACTGGCCGCGCACCTGTACACTCCGACGCAATCCCAGAAGAACCTGCTAGCCCTTCACAGGTTTCTGGTGACAATTCTTCATCCCCGCCTGCTCATACGTACTTCCCTGCCCGCTTGGTGGAAGAGTCGCCTTTACCTGTATCGTCCGAGGCGGACCGACCGCCCATTGAATCTGGCAATCCGGCACTATCACCAATTCCACAGGCTGGCGCCGCGCAGTCAGCTCCTGCCGAGTTGGGTCGGAAGCATCATCGGATGAGTCTACAGACGCCGTCGATGTTTAGTCTGGACGATCGATTGAAGCCGAAGATGGGGTTCGCTACAAGCCAAAGTGTACAGGTGAAGAACGCCGTAGAAGAGTTTCATTTAGATGCGTCGGCGCCTTTTCGAGCTATGAAACATTCGAGTAGTGACGAGAAGATTGACGAGAAATTATCGAGCTTTAGCCTAAAATCAGTTGAGGAGGGTGATGAAGATGATGGGAAGGAAGACGATGCTCCGACAAAAGGGGAAGGAGGAGCCGAGAGAGATGCTACATGGGGGGAGTCGTTCAAGGTACAATGGATTTGCACGGATCGCTTACCATTCTTTCGCACTCGTCATCTACGCAACTCTTGGAATCATGATCGGGAAATCAAGGTTTCGAGAGATGGGACAGAGCTGGAGCCCATTGTTGGACAACAGCTCATTGATGAGTGGGAAAAGCTAGCTGCGGAGGCGCGAGAGCAACAATCGGCTCCTGAACCCTCTGCCTCCAGCACTGAGGCGGGCAGCAAACCCCACACACCGGGTGGCTCTAAGCGGCCCGGACCGATATTTAGGGCGGCTTTCTCTGTGTCGGGGACTGGCAGAGGTGCCAGAGAGTCCTCGCTTTTACGATCATGATATACGAAGCAATCGTTTACCTAAAAACCTACAAAAAAGAAAAAAGAGAAAACACGCCACACCCCCAAGATTATTTCAATAGCGCCCCCACGAACCAGACATTTAACTGAGTGCACACATACTCGCTGCATGCCTATCAATATCATCATGTGACTGCCTTTCCTTTACGACTCCGTGGTCAAACTGATTCCCTTGCTTGGCTGCAGTGTTTAATCACGACACACTCGTTTATCATTCACGTCTTTTTGGATATTTATGGTCATTTTTGTTACATCTCTTCAGCATCATCACCATTTTTTCTTACGGATATGCGCTGCTTGCCGTGCTTTCACTTTGTACTCCGTTGTTCATGCATCCAGTACAAAGTCTGCTTCTGTGTCCAGCAATATTTTAAGATATGTAGCATTAGGACAACACACAACCACTACTGTAAAACTTCGTATAACTGGAAATATACACGATGAGCCGCTGTTCGCGAAGGTCACCGAACGGTTTCCTCGTTACTTGCTACACTCGGAAGAGGAAAAGAAATCAGGATCATGCTAATATTAGTCCAAGTTGAATAGCGTCATCTTCCTTTGAATTGCAATATTTACGGCCTCGACGATGTCTATCAGTTCCGTATCCAGTTGTCCCTAAATCGAATGAGGTAACCTCGTAATCTCACTCCATCCCAGCATCTTACGCACATGTCCTCAGAATTGGGGGCTATGAATAGTCACTCATCCAAGAGCTGGAGAGAAACACGCCATCGCACGAAGCGCAGACTCCCTGAGAAGCGAAGCATATAAATAAAGCTCAGTTCTTAGTTTGAGAAACACTACTCCTTGCCAGCCAGCTCCACCATTATGATCTGAAATACATTCTCCGTCCGTCCGAACTGGGCTTGACTGGAACTAAGACGGAATTTCCATAGGGACCCATTATTCGACCCATTACCTGCACGCCTTCCGCCGTTATCAACTTGTTCTGTGCGCTATAGTACCCGTACCTCCTCGCATCCTCCTCAACCAATTTATGGCATTGCATGCGAGGACAAGAGGGATCGTTGGGCCGCCACTGTAGTCCATTGAATACCGATAGACTGCGAAACAATACGAGTTCGGTTTTATATCGTACAAAAGCACATCCTTGGTTGAAGTTCGCACAAATACTGGACGGCTTGATCCCAGAATCCTTAGCAAAAAGCTCCCAAAGCTCTTCGAGGGTAGAATCTTGTGGGAGCTTTCCGACAAACATGACGTTTTCAATAGAATCGGGATCAATGGGTGAGGGTGGGTCTGGGACGGATATAATGGTAATGGGTCTGGGTGGATCTGAGACGGACATAATGGTAACGGGCGTTTGATCAATCGACTCCGATTCTATAGGCTGGGGTGTGGTAGTTCGTGGTATACTTTGACTGCTTTGAACTGTCAGACTGGTACAAACCGCCTTCGAGTCCGGACGTTCTGTCGAGTCCTGCGCCCAGCATCTCTGAATGAGCGCCCATATCTCATCTGGACACCAGACACCCTCTGGGCGGGGAGGTCGAGCTCCACTATAGATGTCGAAAATGACGTTGGCATCTAGTGGCCTATGAGCGAAGGGTACTTGGCCAGAAATGACCTAGGGGTATGTGAGTGTGCAGGACTTGCGCACATATTGAATAAACGCACCTCGAGGGCGGTGCAAGCAAAAGCGTAAACATCTCTCGGTCGCTTGTCCGAACCTCGAGCAGTGGTGAAGTCACTGGAACTGATGACTTCCGGAGCTAGCCATCGAATAGATCCGCGAAGACCACCAGTTGTGGTTGCGATAGCTTGGGTTTCAGTTGCGAGTGCCAATCCAAAATCTGCGAGGCAACAGGTGCCCTCATCCGTGACAAGGATGTTTGCCTAGATGAAGTTTAAGCCAGGCTTATGAAGATAGCAAGATACAACGCACCCCACGAATATCACCATGTACAATGGGAGGATGTAATGAGTGCAGATAATCCATCCCAGAAGCAATTTCGGTGATCTATGAACAACGACGTTCAATTGACATATCCCGCCTTGAAGATAACGATTGAGAACGTACAGTAGCGAGCTTGTCATGATCAGGATGGGTCTTCAGGTAAGAGATGACATCGCCATTCGACATCCAGGGCGAAACAAGACAAAATCCAGGTGCAAATAACTCGGTATTTACTCCTAGGAATGGCAACACATTTGGATGATGTAGCTGTTTCCATATCAGCGCCTCATGGCAGAAGCCCTGTTGCAAAGAATCAACCACGGTCTAACGAGAGCAACGAGAGCACGCTCATACTCACGTATACGAGCTTCCTTCGAGTTTTCTCGTCGCTCTCTACGAACATGCGAAGAACTTTCAAGCAGACTTGTTGGTCACGGTATCGGCCTATATAGATATCCTGTAGATTTCGTTGACACATCGGTGAAACGAACAAGACCAGCAAATTCAATGATAAACTGACTGCGAACCCTCCTCCGCGGACTGCGAAATCACTTTCCTTCCTAAGCTGCTGGACAAAAAGAGAAGGTGGAAGAACATGGAATTCTTTGGCTAGCTTTCGAAGATGCCTTAAGCACGTTTTTCTGTATTGGCTGACCACGTTGCTGTCGTCTAGCTCCTGAAGAGTGAGTGTGAGGGAAAAGACCGAATTAGCTGGATACGGAGCACGCACAATTTGTAACAGTTGCATGATAGGACGAATACAGAGAGGATTTATCCGTAAGAGTGTCTCTTGTGCATTGGCCGACTCCAATACACTACGCAGATCTTCACTGGTTTTCGGTATTTCGGTTGCAACAAGTTGTGCTTCAGGCGAGACTGGGAAGATATGCGAACCACTTGTAGTAGCCAAAATTGTGAAGTCAACTGTGAAGTTGGAATCTGACCGGCAGATAAAGAGCCTGCTGGACTCTGTTTTCAACTGAAGAAGGGCTTCGAGTTCTTCTGATAGCGATGGGTTCGAGAATAACAATTTTGAAACCGTCCGAACGAAAACAACCGTTTCTGTACTGCACCGATACATAAGCTCATGATCAGGGGGAGGATCGATGACTGAGGAACATACCTGTCTTTCCACCAGTCATTGACTGCTGTCAGGAATGCATCATAGGATGGTGATAGATCAGCCTGAACGGATTGGAAGTATCGATGAAGGTTCGGATGCTGGCTCAGGAGCTCGGGTATGTTGCTCAAATGATCTGCAGGAAAAAGCGGCTTGTGTTCGAGGCCGTCTTGAATGGAAGTATCCATGGACGAAAGCAGGAAGACTGGATCGTTTGCACCTAGATTGAAGCTACCTCGAGGAGAGAATGCAAGACGTCCAAGCTCTTTAGGGGAGAAAATCCGACTTTCCAGCTGAGGTGACTGAACGTATGTTTCACCAGCGTCTTCGCTCCAATCAGTGAGTGCTGAGCCCATTCGAAGCGGTGATGGAAAGGGTCGAACGGTTGCAGCGCTGGAAGATCTCCTTTGAGATGTTGGCACAGCAGGGAGATTGCCTTGTGGGCTCGGAAACGACGAACTGTCTTCAGTAGTTGAGGAGTGCGAGTTTCCACGAACGATGTTGAAGTTGCCTCCAGAAATGGAGAAGTTTCTAGCGAGATCAAACATGGACATTCGTGGCAACTCTACTCGGCGGAGAGAGCGAGTTCCGTAGCGATGAATTGGAAGGTCAACGACTAGTTGCCTTTTACTGCGGATGCACGGGAGGTGCAGCTAGTTCATGAGTGGCACATATCGGGGTAGGTATTCATATACGCACGTCACAACTGCTCCTTTGAGGGAGCCAGCATGCGAACCTTCAGCTTCAGCGCCAACCTGTGCATCTTCACCGCATTAGAATTCTCAGGAAATTTCGGACAACTTCTGTATTGGTTTGCTCTTCTTGAGGTTCAGAGCACGATTTTCGCAAGCTGGAGGTGACTCTGAGGTGTATAATGATGCATGCGGTCTTCACTCACTATTGAAGGACTGCTCCTTGCCAATTTTCAGCCTAAACAGCTCAGATACAACTGGCCCGGACAGCTCGGCAGAACAGCTGTGTACGCGTGGGTCCCCGGGCTCGCTTAGAGCTGTATGGCAAGCCTTAAGAAAAGGAGAAAAAAAGAGGCCGAGACTTGAAAGCAAGGCTAGAAGATTCTTCCCGGGCGATGTTGTTGTTCATGTAAATACTTCGTGCGTTTGAAATCCACTGAACGAAAATACGGCGAAGCGCCTGGAAGCGCTCAGCCCCTTTTCCGGCATGATTGCCGCATAACTGCTCTGCAGCTGCTTATACTAGCCTCACCGGCAAAACGTTCTTGTGGGATTTGTACTCCTTTCGTTGCAAAATACGAGGGTATTTCAGAGCGTATCACAACCTAGCACAGCAGACTTTGGGAATTTGGCCCAGAACTGCACCGTTGTCAAACGAAAGCCGGACCATCGCAAGTGAGCCGTGTGGAGCATCGCCCATTATCTCCATGTTCGAACTGCTCTGCATAAAAAGGCAACAAATCAACAATGCGCCTTTCATCCCCTCTTTTCCCTTTTCATTCACTCCGTCTGTGTTGCGTTTTCTTCCTTCATTCTTTCACAGGAGCCCGTTCTTTTAAATAAACCTTGT
>JH814844.1:0-30509 GCA_000296255.1 Omphalotus olearius VT 653.13
AGTCTATAGACAGTCCCTTAGGTGGTCTATGCTCTCTTGGATAGTTTATAGACAATCTCTTGGACAGTCCATAGATTATCTTTTTCAGTCAATCTGCAATCTCTTAGACAGTCTATCTGTTATTCTGTGATAATTTTAGAAGGCCAGTACACCTATGGCTATGCAGGGAGGTCCAATACTAATCCTTGGTCATCTCTATTATACCATGGCCTAGGGTCTTTTTCCTGATGTAACACGAAATATTAAATGATCTGAAGTACATAAAGCACAACTATGGTTTTTTAATAAGCGCCGTAATTTCTTCCTCGTGAATGTTTTCTTAACTATATTCAAGTGTTTAGCAACAATTGAAAATAATTTTGATACTGGACAAAACTCAAGTAATTTATCAAGTGGTATTATACAAACAATATCCATTTCAGTGCGATTTTCTGCAGCAATATCAATTTCTCTACCTATAAATTGAAAAGACAAATCATTGTCAAAATTGAGTTTTGTGATAGAATAAGAACGCAGTGCAGAACCATTTACACTGAATATCCGACCACCACCAAAAGAACACAAATTTGTTGTGCACAATTCATTGTTATTAGTAATTAATGCATTACTACTATCTATATTGCAAAGGTTGCAAATAGATGTCATACAACAATTTACACTACAAGAATAACAGTATTTCTTTATTTCAAATAAAGACAACTCATATTGCAGCCAAACCATACTACATACACATCCATTAAGTAACTTATAGAAGTAGTATCGAAACAAAGAACTTATACAAACTGCAGAAATCTGAAAAATTTGAATGCTACTACCAAACACAAATTCCCAATAAATAAAGCGAGTAAGAGTGCAAAAAGCAACACAAAAGCAAGAAGTGCACATGAGTTGAAGACATTTTTCCTTACAACTTATCATATAACCTTGATAAGTAGATCTCCTAGTACAATATCTTGAAAGCTTGATTTGTAATAGATGGACAATGATTCTTGGATTTTTCTCAATGCTAAGATTTATAGTTGAAGTTGACCATGTTAAAGATTCAATATGTTTGAAAAATTGAAGAATATACTGAAAATCTTTAATTGAATAGAACACGATCTTCACCGAAAATGAAGATATACAACGTTCAAAGTTTTCATCTTGATACAAATATATACAACTAGGCACCATTGCCCATGGTTCAATTGCATACAAGTTCACCATTGTGATGGTATCACTTTTGATAAAAGAAGCACAATCTGTATCAAACACGATTCCAAATTGACTAACCATAGTAGGATCAACTGGCTTTTCTGTGAAAAAAGACGGTGCAGGAGTATAGACATTGGATGCTGCTGGAAGAAATCTGTTATTCAGCCCACCAACAACATCCATCAAAGGAAGCAAGTAGTGATACAGGGGAAAGAAACACAGTACAATCCAGAAGAAAACCATAGTTGATGATAGATTGAGAATATGTGCGAGAAATGTCTCACGCACTCACTCCACAATACATTCTGAACTTCCATATATACATTTCGTGTGCGTTGCACGTGGCATAATATTCAATACACGCGTGTTCTCCACAATACAAATTTACCTAGTAAGAGTACTTGCTGTGCACCAACATCGACTATAACTCCTTCCGGTCACTCCGTTCCCTGCACTCGTAATAAGCGCCAGGCTCATTCATGCCGCGCCTGACGGCAATGTAGCAGCCCTCGGCAGATTTGTGCTCAAACTTCAACCCAAGCGACCACAGTCTCGAAACTACAATCAGTTCTATCGCCATGCTTCCATGGGACTGCCCGACAGTAGCTTACCACGAGATTTCTAGGCCGTTGTTCTCTATAAATGTCGAGGTGAAACAGGATTGATGATGCGGTCTCGGAGGACCTTTAGGTGAGCAAGTACTTGAGTACCGTTAGCCTTACTCCGTTGAAGCACCCTTCTTTTAGTCCTGCGAGTCCTCCCAAGGTTTTTTAATTTGAAAGACTAATTGTCAGTTTAGGCCTCATGGAATTGGTGGGACCCCTCCTTCATCAGCTTGTCGAGCTCTTTGAACATTCCCGTAACTTGACTTATTCGAAGAATGAGTCCGTACGGTCTCCAGCGTTGGTGGACGCAAGTAGTCTTGGACTCACTGAACCTGAAGCCTTCGTTCCTCCAATACACCGTCTTCCTGTGGAGCTGGTCATCGAAATGTTCCTTCAACTAATTAGGACTTCTCATGTCGACATTCTGGACCAGCGTAATGGAATCTGGGTGCTATGTAACACTTGTTCGCGTTGGCGTTCCATAGCCCACTCTTCGCCGTCTCTCTGGAGTACCATCACCATTCCCTCTGCTCGTGATACCAGTCTTCAGGCTCGCCGCGCCTTAGAACTTTACCTTACACGATCTGGATCATCTCCTCTGTCGGTGGAGTACTCTACTCAAAATCCCAGCCACTGTCTTCTTCTATCAATGCTGGCGAAACATTCTTATCGCTGGAAGAAAGTCACTTTGCGGATGCCAGCTAGCCTATACTCGAGCCTCACCGGCGTAATAGGCGAGCTATCGCTCCTTGAGGAGTTGCATTTAGAAACTAGCTACCCTTTCGTCCGCCAGTCTCGGAAGATGCTTCATATGCATGCTCTTCAGAATGCACCTCGACTCCGTGTGCTGAGGCTTCCAAACTGGCATTATAATCCTGTGGAGTCACTATCTATTCCCTGGCATCAGCTCACTTCATACTCCAGCTCGAGCGCAGAAGGACTGGTCGATGTTCTCTTGCGAATTCCAAATGTCGTTGACTTGGAAGTTGAAGGCTTCTCCGTGTCTGTTCCCGGAGATATCGTCACATTACCCCGCTTGCGTCGGCTCACCGTCCGCGCTGATACAACGGCTGTATTTCAGCAGGTAGTCATGCCTAAACTCAAAGAGTTAAATATTTTCCACGCACGCTATGCATCCGGATGCCAGTTTCTCAGGTCATTATGTGATGCGCCGGTATCCCTGCAAGCACTATCCATTGACTACCTCGGAGAGGGTTTTCTAGATCCGCTTCTCTCGTTCCTTTGTAGTTGCCCTACACTCAGGACTATCACTATCATATCTTGGTCGCCGGAGCAGATGTCGCGGCTGTTACACGCACTCACTATCACTTCTCATGAGAAAGAATTTTGCGTAGCACCAAGACTGGAAGTGATAGACTTCCGAAGTTGTATGTCTCCTCTCCTCCTTGCTTTCGTCGAGATGGTTGAGTCGAGGTGGCGATCGAGTCTGCCTTTCTGTATATCTGATCTTCGCAAGGTCAACATGCACTTGTCAGCACCGACAATTGCTTTCCCACTGTTTTCACGTCTTGAGGTCCTGAAGCACGAAGGCTTGGATATTTCTCTGTAATGATGAAATATAGTACGAACTGTACATTACTGATAGTAGCATTGTTACCCTTATGTACGTTACTTTTGGATTGTTGCATTATTGTATGAAATCGTAGGAAAATATCCGTACTAATGCCATATAGAAGATTCTCCATATTTATGTGAACTATGTGCATGAGGGCCTGACAATCTGAATCCTTGAAAGCCGAAAGTTACTCAGCTTCTTGAGCAGTTGAAGTGAATATGTTACAAATATTTATTATATGTGATACGTTTACCCTCACGATAGCTAGAAGAGGAAAGGAAAAAAAGGCAGCATTGCAAAAGAAGACGATTCCATTTGTTTGATTTGAAAAGATACGAGCAAAGCAACTAAGGGAAAAAGACTAGAACGAAAGTACTGAGGTAAATAGAGATGTGTAGTGTGATAAAACAAAACAGCAGACCCAACGAGTCCCACTGGAAAGAGAGTTACTAAAGAACATGCGTTCTAAGCAAATAATAGCGAAAGATGCTAAGGTAAGGCAGGAATCTGCCTGCGAGTTTCTGTCGAATTGTGATTGAGTGAAACTGAGCCTTTATACGAACGTTTCGTCGAGTGTCTAGATAACGGAACAGGTGCTGGAACAGTTGTAAAAGCATCCTGTCCTTGTATCTGCGGATAGCCCGGACCAACAACGGCAGAAAAATGTCTTGAGAGGGTGGCTTGGCTACTGGTCCGGCCATGACCCAAGGGTAGCTCTCGGGCAAGAGCAGATGGCGTGGTTTGTGGAACCGAAGGAAATGCATCAAAAATCTCCTTGTCGAATAAAGGTGTTGGTGGGGCAGACCCGGAGCCGGTGGAAGATGTCGACATCCACGAGGTTGGGCGGAGAGGATTGACATGAAGGTTTGAAGGGTCAGGACCGTTAAAGGCAGAGACTGTCGGGGGAGGAACTTCAGGTGTTGGATACAGCTCGGGCTGTTCAATTGAGGGTATTACAAAATCGTGTACAGAAGGAGATGGGGGCAAGGCGGCGGAAGGAATCGAAGGCAGGGGTTCAAATACAGACTGGACGGTCAGTCGGTCTATCAAAAGCAAAACAATGAGATTCATCATCGAGCTGCACGGCATATATCCCACTCACCCGTACTCTCGACAGAGCTAGCAACACTCGCCCCTGATTTTGTCCTCCTCCTCTGCCACATCTTCTCCGCAAACGACGCCGCGCGACTCATACTCCCACCACTCTTCTTCGGTGACCCTTCACGCGGCCATGGCACCCCCACACCAACTACATACGCGCCTGATCGAGATCCAGATCGAGTTCTCGTCCTGGTTTCAAGCAAAGTCCCTGAGCTAATGAAATCTGGGCTGTTGTCCGAAGGAGTGACGACCGCCACAGAATCCTCTGATGAGATCTCGGACGACGTCGAAACGCTATGACGCGGGTACGCACCATGCGATCGCGATGAACTAGCTAACCTCTTGAACCCAGACAGGTATTTTCGCGGTGATTTTGGAGGAGGGGTGGGCGGGATATCTTCAGTGTACGTCGTCGACGTCACCAAGGACGGTAAAGGAGGCGGAGGTTCCATAACTCTTGGTACTGGCGGTAAAGAAAGAGAAGGCTGCGAACTCGAATTGAAATACATAGATTTGGCACGTCCAACTTCCTTGGTGTCAAGTAATTGAGGAGTTGATTCAGAGCTGATTCTAGGCATCCCGTCCTTCTGATTGGAGGATTTGCTTCTAGACAGCGGATTGCGAATGCTCAATCTATATTTTCGAGAGGACTCTTCACTGACACGTTCCTTCCCACTTTTCGTGGAATTCGAGCGTTTCCGTACATGACGCTGCTGCGTTGGGAGCAGCTCTTTCGGTGGTATCGGATGCTCTCTGATCTCTGGGGGTGCAGTTTTAGGAGCTAGAGGAACCATCTGATCCTTGGAACGTTCACTAGGTAGATCTCCATCCATAAGCCTCTGCTCCAACAAGGTCGCCTGTGCCAACAGCATTGCCAAATCCCCAGACCCAGGACTCATCGGAGACTCGGCAGAACCTCTCTTCGTGTTTGAGGCCTGAGGTGTTGCCGGCACACTCTTCGCTGCTCTGGGTAACGTCGATGCACCATAAGCAGGAACATTCCGAACCTTGCTATGAACGACGGCGGAGAATGTACTCGCTTTATTCAACCCATTCGGGACAGGATTGAAGTCTGGCTCGGTATGATGCGACGAAGTCGGCTGCGGGGGATGAGAGTATGATTTTGACTGTCCATGACCTAGAGTGACCATCCCAAACTCGCTTACATCAGGGCTCTGAGGAGTGACTGGAAACGGCACTGGAGGAGGTCCCGCAGAGGGGGTAGCAAACTCAGGCGAATCCAAATGACGAGACGGAGGTATGAAGATGGCTCGCCCAGAAATCGGAGATATACGATGAGCGGTTTCTAGATGTCCCGGACTAGATTCACCCATGCTTACAGGCCTTGAAGAGATGCTATTTGTCTGCGACACGAAGGAAGTGCGAACAGGTGATGAAACGAGTGAGTCGTTTTCAACAGCTGCTGCGGAAACGAGTTCAGTAGCCTCAAATTCTAATGAAGGTTTTGATTCGGCTTCTGGTTCGTCGTATGCTATGCGAGCAAGGGAGGAAGTGGGCGAAGATGTATGGGAAACGTTGCTCGTAGGGACAATTAAAATAGAGAATGCATCCGGGGAGCTCTCTTGAACATTGGTATGATGCTCGTTATCGGATTCCTCATATTCCTCGGCCAAAATCTGAGGCTTCGTCTCTACGATGGAACTGAGAGTGGCCAATGGTGGCTCCAACCTGTCAGCGGGAGAAACCACGACATACAACCCGTCACAATCACTTTCGGGTTTTGGTGCCTCGGAAGGTAAAAAAGTAAGATCATGAGGAGGTGTAACATCCTCATCTGCTTGCTTTAGGGTGTCTGAATCAGGATTGGAATCAATTTGTGGAATCAATGATGCTGTGACTGCAGTTTCATCACCAACACCAGACCCACTCACGCCAGCCGCGGGCTCAGTGGTGGCGGGAGTGGTAGAGGTAGCAGGGATGGCGACAGGTGGCACGGCAGGATCACCCGTATACTGGGCAGAGACAGCGACAGGCGGCACCACAGGATCACCCGTAGACTGGGCAGAGACGGCGACAGGCGGCACCACAGGATCATCCATAGACTGGGCAGGGACGGCAACAGGCGGCACCACAGGATCATCCGTAGACTGGGGAAGGACGGCGACGAGTGGCACAATAGAATCATCCGTACACTGAGCAGAAGCATCTTCATCTTCCATACGAACCACTTCACCGCTGACAGGGGAAGATGACTCGAGGTGACCATTCTGCTCCACGTCTGAGGGCTGGAGATCAACGATGCCCACGGACAGATCAGCAAAAGTATCTTGTTCAGCTTGAGGTATGTCCTAGAACGTATTATTCAATGATGAGGCATATCCAGAAAGAACCAAATTGGACGAACAGTTCCCAAAACCACAGATTCCGGCTCAGGTGAGGCGACAGCCTATAATGCAATAAGTTTCCTATTTCATAACAAGATACGCCAACACATACTTCATCAGACTCTGAGAGTTCATCCTCCGCAGCCTCAGGCTCTTCCACCACGATCACCGGACTCGGCATAGCATCCAACAACGTCGAGAACCTTCGATTAGCAACAATAGGCGGAGGCGAAGGCGACATCGAGCCCTCTCTCGAACGAGGGTCATAAACACCCTGACTCTCCGCCTCAGCCTTCCTAGCGATATCCATCGCAGTAGCGAACTGCGTGCCTCTCCTACCCGTATCAATGACCTTCGGGAGAGGGAAATTCTGAATGCTATCAGGAAGCTCAGGTAACGGTGGTGGCGGGGACAGAGATCGAAATGAAGAATCTAACCGCGGGGATCCAACAAAAGACCCGGGGAGCGAAACATCCGTGTAGTCATCAAAGTCCACAGCAGAAAGCGATGTCCGTCGAGAAAACTGCAGAGGTGACGCAGACCTTCCAATGCTACCGCCAGTAACTTGAGGTCTAAGAGGAGCAGGAATGCGATTCCCATACAACTCTCCTCTTCGTTTTGCTTGACCGTTCTCCGAAGGCGGAGGGGCGCCCAGACCGAAGCTACCACGAGGAACGGGTACGCCTCCTTTAGATTCGAATTTTGCAATCCTCTCTTTGAGCGCGCCGACCGTCTGTTGGCCTACATTAGCCGGAGACGCAAACGCAGGAGACGTTGGCCGTTGTTGGTGTTGATTTGAAAGCTCATTCTTCTGCTGCAACGCAGCGATGCGCTCCTTTAGGTTCACAGCAGGCAATTGATTTCTCGAAGAGGAAGACCTATAAACGAGGCAGATAAGCATCGAATGAATTATACCACCAACCACCATATTCAACCATGGCCACCCCCAACACCGACGAAAGCTAATTTGGCAACATACATGAATGAACGAGAGACTTTTGAACCAAAAAACTAGTTTCTGTTGAAACAGACCGACCAGCGACTGTTTCGGTCCTGAGATATCAAAGTGAAAACGAAGGAAGCTATAGCTCGACAACAAGTTCAGCGATTTTGCACGCTGGCAGCAATAGTGGAAGTTGCGGGTAATGGCCTGTTTGTTTTGATGAAACTTGAAGGAAGTGCGTTTGTGAAGTAAATCTCATGTAAGCCTCCGTGATCCCATAAGTACTAGGCGCTCAATTATTGATTCGAAATTGACTTGACAACAAACTTGCAATTTGGAACCTTAGAACAAGGGAAAGGTACCATCGCTACTAAATTTGATAGGTTGTATTAGTAAATACGGGCCTTGTACATACTCATTCTACGAACTATTGGATTTTATACATTCTTTGAGGTTGAAAGAATTTTCTTGTCGTACACATAGTCCGGCCGACGACTATGGCCGTTCCGAAGTAAATTTATGTCACTCTTTCAGGGTCATTCAGTCTCGAACGGAGTAACAGCTAGTACTACTTCAATGCAGCAAATCAGTTATACTTAGTCTAACCTGTACAGCTTGTACAGCCTATAGCAGTACAGTAACATACAACACTAACGCTTCATATAAATACATCATATCATATAGCATAGCCAAGTACAAAGTTCAACCAAAAGATATTTAGACGATACGGCCAAGATCGAGCAGCTTCAGCTGAACTTGATCAAGAGTGTTTTGCGCAAAGGACTGGCTGGACAGTTCAAAGTCAAAGGTCTCCCACTCGCATACTCCCGCACCCGGCCTATGCCAGCAACAGCATCAATGAATGATTCGTGGTCCCCGAGGCTGTTGTCCGTTGGCTGTTCATGATCAAGCAAATGATCCGTGCTCCATTTCAAGTAGGTCCGCCCAAAAATCATCTTGGGCGTCAACACTTCGAAATTACTAATACCCACACTGAGAGTTCGGACCTGCGAGTGAAACCACAGAAAGGCTCCCAAAACCAACAGATCCTCATCGAAGAACAATCTTTTGGCGTGATATCAAGAAGCTCGACCAGCATTAACCACGGAACAATTTGCAAGCAAATTTTAAAGCCACTTTGCTACCGCCCCTCCCATTCACTTGCACAACATATAGCTGCCCCAAGATTTGCAAACCACGAGCAATCCGCTTAGGCCACTGCGCACCAACAGCCCATAATGCACAACTCTTCACCCCCTTACGCCCGTCTGACAAGCTCACTTCAATCTGACCCAGTCTTTTACATCGACCCCGTGGCTTGAATCCCTCCCCCTCCAGCCACACTACCGCTTCCGCCGGCACTGGAAACAGGCACACCGCCCGCACCAGCAACAGCCGAATCCGGTTTACGATTCTTACTTCCCTTAGGTCTCCCTCTAGGTCTCTTCCCCACCGGCGCAGAACTAGAACCCGACGCCGGCCCTGTGGAATCCTCCGGTGCACTCCGTTTTGTGCTTATAGAGGTGGAGTGAAGGAAGGTTGGGGTTGAGATTGAAGTTGATGCGGAAGGTTGGGGTTGGGGAGCTGGTGAGGGGGCATTGTTGCCGTTTATTCTGCGTTCTTTGAGGTATCTGTGATGATAAAAGGGTGAGCATGAGCAGGGATGGAAGGTGAGGGTGTGAGGAGGAGAAGGAATAAAGAAGCAAACATTCCGAATGTCCGACGAAGGTCAGGTCAAACGAAGGAGGAACAACGCGTTGCGTAAAAAGATTTCATTCAAAAAAAAAAAAACTTACTGTGCTTTCTTTTCATCCAACATACTCTGCAGCGTAGGCAGTTGTGGTTGACCCAATTCCGCACGTAAACGATCCACGTCTCGTTTAGCGATAGCATACTCTCCGTCAGATAGTTCAGTTATTTTCGCTCTCAAATCAGCGCATCTAATGTAAGAAGCAGATAGAATGGCATTGATCAGAACCAGGCAAAAAAGAAGAGCGAAGAAAATATCTCACTCTTTCTCGATAGACGCCTCTGATAGATCTGCTTTATCCCTATCTTCGTTGACTTGTCTGAGGGCTTGCAAAAGTCTGTTGCGTTCCGATTCGAGTCTAGGGATGTTTCAGTCAGACTACGTCAAAAGGGGTTGTGGGAGCAAGAAAAAGACACCGACCTATTCTTCTGCTCCTTGACATCTTGTATGGACTTACTCTTCTGCTCCAACGACGCGTGTGCAGAGAGGATATGCGCAGTGTGTAGTTGTAATGTCAAAGCGTGTCTTCTGTGATCGTTTAAAACCCTTTTTTTTAGATATACAGATGTAAATAGATAAGGAAAACGTACTTGAGTTCAGCAGTCTTAGCAAGATGGATTAGATCTTTCGTCCAATCTCCCGTCGCAACCAAAGGCCCATTCCCCGCCGAGCTAGAAGTGGTAGCTGGCGGAGCAGGAGTCGTGCTCGCACTCGTACCTGCCGTCGCATGCACACCCCCGCTAGGCGCAGGTGTCACCGATGCAGGCTGAGGAGCAGGAATAGCATGATGATACTGCAAAGGCTGAACAACATGCTGCTGATGCGGATGGAGAATATGATATTGATAATGATGATGAGTTGTATCCTGCGGCGCGACCGTCGTTGGGGTCGAGCTCTGAGCAGCAGAAGCTACATTGCCCGCGGTTACAGCGCCATTAAGAACAGCCTGCGGAGTCGTCTTGGTCGTCGTCGTAGTCGTCTGCTGGGAAGTATTACTGGTAGAAGAGGTAGCAGCACCAGTAGTAGGAGGAGAATAATGAACGTATTGATGCTGATGCGTCGCCATTTTGGGCCCTTTTTTATTTTATTCTTTTTTTGACCCAAAATCTCTTGGAACCTTCGGTACTCACCTTCTTTGAATTTCTTTTTTACCGACAAAGTAAAAGTAAAAAGTTGGCGCGATCGGTGAGAGGGAGTGTTTGGGGGACTCGGTTTGTTTTCCTGGACAAACGGTGCCTGGGGTCGGACCGTGACACTTCCCTTTTCTGGATTCGTAAAACGCTTTTCTCACTGGCTGCAATGGACGCATTTGCAGAGCCCATCGCTGGTCCGTCCACTACGCCAGAGAACGCCATAAATTCACGGCGTTCGAAAAAACGAAAACATTCTTCTCTCGCTAGCGGTCTCAATACCCCCCAGGAATCCTCCACTTCGTCAAAAGATGATATGCCTGGGTCAGAAGCTTTTCCACACTCAAACTCTAAGAAACGGAGAAGTAAAACAAAGGACAGGGACACAGAGAGGAAGAAGAAGAGGGAAAAGTCCAAGTTGAATGGCGACGATGTTGCGGCGCATGAAGTCGGAGGAGATACCGTGAAGTTGAACGGGACAGCGAAACCGGAAAACCGTTCGCAATTTGAAGGAGGGGCGGATTTTATTGCTTTGGTTGACAGCGAGGATGAAGATGATTCCTGGAAGGACAGAAAGAGAGACAAAGGAAAGGGGAAAGATACGGATGATACGAAACGCAGGAGTAGGAGTCGCAGTCGCAGTCGAAGTCGGGAGAGAAACCGAAGACGAGATTACGATGACCGAGCAAGAGATAGAGACAGGGACAGGGACAGGGACAAGGACAAGGATAGAAAGGGGAGAGGTATATTGTCTCGCATTTTTTGTGGCGCACTCTTCTCACTTCTTGTCAGGACGGCAAAGAACTCCCGAACGTGAATGGGACAAGGGGAAACGAAACTACGATCGGGACGGGGACAGGGACAGGGACAGAACTGTACAGAACGACCTTCGAAGATTCAGAAACAGATACGATCCGACTGTTAGCGCTAGTGTCAAATCTATTGGAAACCGAAAACTTCCTTGGATTGAGGGATTGGATATTGATTGCTGTAATAACGTCGCTGAGCTGTAAGTGTTGTGAACAATGTCTATTCAGCCATTTTAATGATTTATCTTATGTTCAGGTTACATATGGAGGTAGAAGCTCTCACGAAATGGATATCGCCTTCACCTGTAGAAGACGAAATCCGTGGTTTAATCGTCGACTTCATCACACGCGCCATCGTCAGAAAATTTCCAGACGCTGAGATCTTTCCTTTTGGCAGTTACGCTACGAAGTTGTATCTCCCAACAGGGTCCGTTAGCTCGCCTTGAAATTATTCCGCACTACATTCTGACCAAGTTTTAAAACAGGGATATCGACCTCGTGGTGTTATCGAAACAGATGGAGTACATGGACAAACTCAGCGTCCTCCGTTCTATCGCTGACTCCATCAAGCGCAACCACATCGCATCAAACGTCACCATTATCGCGAAAGCCAAAGTGCCAATCGTAAAATTCGTCACTACCTGTGGCCACATCCCCGTCGATATCAGCATAAACCAGCCGAACGGTGCCGTAGGTGCTACCATCGTCAACGGATTCCTAAAAGACATGTCTACCAGCACCGCTTCCGCTTTCGTACCACACCTAGAAGGCAGCCTCGCACTTCGCGCCCTCGTAATGATCACGAAAATGTTTCTGAGCCAACGCAGCATGAACGAGGTGTACACCGGTGGACTGGGCAGCTACGCTATTGTCTGTCTCGTCATCAGTTTCTTGCAAATGCATCCTAAAATCCGACGGGGCGAGATAGACGCTGATAAGAACCTGGGCGTGTTGATGATGGATTTTTTTGAGTTGTATGGGTCGTATTTCAACTACGAGAATGTGGGGATATCTGTGAGGGATGGTGGGACGTATTTTAATAAGAGGCAGAGGGGATGGTATAATGAGCCGTCGAGTTACAGAGGGAAGGGGTTTGTGGGGAGTACGTTGTCGATTGAAGATCCTACGGATATCAGTAAGTGCTCCGTTTCCGTTCGTTTGCACCTACTCATTTCCGTATCATGTACAGCGAACGACATATCCTCTGGCTCTTACGGGTTTCCAAAAGTTCGAGCAACATTCGCAGGCGCACATAAAATCCTAACTGCCACCGCCTACCTCAAAGCTGGTATCATCAGTTCTCGTCGGTCGGGTAGCGCTGTGAAGATTAGAGATGATTACAGACCAGAAGATATGAGCATACTTTCTCACATACTGGATGTAACGCAAGACGTGAGCTGTTTTTCCTCTGTGGTTACTCTGCGTTCTAAGATGCCTTTTCCCGTAGATTATCAACCACAGACGAGTCGTACAGGAGGTTTATGATCAGAGGCTGCTACATAAGGTCCTTGGTGTTCAGGCCAAACCTGTCGTCGTCAATGCTAATGGTGCTGCGATGAATGGTGGTCCATCGTCCTCAAATGCCACTGCAAGTCGTCGTCGCGCCACAGAGTTGGAGGAGCCAAACGACCCTGACTCTGACGAAGGTAGCCCACGTCAATATAAGAAAGGTGCCAAAGAAGATGGCGAAATAGACCAAGAGGAGGAGGATGAAGGCCGGTATGGTATCGGACGACAACCGCCTAGAAAACGGATAAAAACCGGTGGTGTGAAGGACATGCATACCACGTTCACCACTGATGACGGAAGTAGCGCTTCGGACTCGAGTTCGGACTCGGATAGCGTTGCGAGTGAGGAAGCGGAGTATGATGTCGAGGTTGATAGGTCTGATCAGAAACCACGTTCGAGTAGTGATTCGAGAAGGTCGTACTGGTTGTCGAAGGGGATTGCAGGAGCTACCGACGAATGAATTAATGAACTGTGCGCTGTGCTGCACCCATCTGTTCTCTGGATTGGATTGTTATCGAATGCTATGCAAGTAAGTACCCTCACCTCACGATGCCTGTGATCTCACCTCAAGTGTGCTTACTGCACCGTCCCGTAGTGTCCCGCGACTATACCATGCCTATAAGTTCCCTCATGTTTGACGTCAAGGACGCTCTCGGAATCTTCTGGACGGATCCACATATTTTGACTTGGTGGTAGTTCCCTCCGCCTCCGGGATCCGCCATGCCATGCCATGTAAACCGACTTGGATTGGCCCGTCCTTCGACTTGTATATCTCTGTTGTAACATAGTACTACGCATGGCGTCAGTTTGAGTGGTGCCGGTGAAGTATTACTGCGCAGTTTGCGCACAGTCAAATGGTAACTTGCCTTCTAGCAGCGTAATTGCCGATTTTCAGTGATGCACACAATCCCAACATCGCGATCGTTGTTTGACCTTTCGATTTCTATCACTTTTCTAAGCACATGCTGTGAAGCTGATAAAGATATAGATAGGAAGATAGACTGCGAACGAGGCTGCTGCGGTCAAAGCACCTGATCGTGATTTTCAAGTAGTCAGTCCGAAAAACATTTGCTGGTTCACTTCGGTCAAGCCGTCGGAGCAGGTCGGAGCCCGTCGGAGAGTCAGCCGGACGGAGTGTGTCAACAGCTTTACATCAGCTTTTTGCTAAATAACCGTAGATTACCGGTGGCTGCCCTGAATCGACTGACCGAGGACGCCGAAGCTTCGTCATGGCGGAGGCTTTTTTTTGGGCTCCGCTCTCGGCTCAGCATCGGCGGCAGATTATATAAGACGACCGAGCTCATCCTCCTGACGCACTGCCGATGGCAAGGACGTGTTCAGAGCATCGTACAGACATCATACGATGGTGAGATTCGAAATTACTTAGATTGACACTAGTGTGAACTTTGAAAGCACGTTCCAGTCTTCGAGTCACTTACTCACTCGGAATCTAGCAGGAATCTATACATTGTAGATCCCAAAGTGCGAACCCGGGGTAACTATTCACAGACTATTGCCCTACTTACTGATCTACTTGTAAGTTATGAGTGCAGGGACGATGCGAAACGAGGCTTACAGGCAGTGAGTGATTCCTGCGCCCAGTCAAGTACATGACAGTTGCTAAGAGTTGCTTAGTCTATCGAGACGTGATTCAATTGATTCGTATGTCCTCGACCTTCAACCCTTTCAAATTGATATTCCCAATCGAGTAACGTCCCGTTGTACTAGGATCAAGCACATACGCGAGCCCAAGTCAAACTTGCTGATTTAAAACTGTGTAAGTATCCAGAAGTACCCCCACAGCCCCATCACCATCAATGTCGAAATTGAATAGAACGTTTACATGATTTATCTTCTCCATTTTCAGTGGTATGTCGAGACCAGTTCATCCATTCAGTTCGACTCTATGTATGTCGCCGTGATGGTCGGTCGGTGAGGATCATCTTCTATGACTCATTGGGCGAAATACAAGGGCACATCAGCGAACTCCACGCATGACTCGTACACATCTACGAACGCATTCGGCTGAGTACGCACAAACTTACTTGCTTAGATATAAAACACAGCACCCGCCGTAGACGACGCGGTTAAGCGTATTCACAGTGCCGCGTCATCCGGCTCTTCACAGTGTACACCCACGACACGCAAGGAATCAGTGCTCAGTCTCTCTCGGACGTTTAACTTCGTCCCTTGCCGCAAATGCCAAACTTGTTTCCGGAAAATCGGTATGTTAAGTATATCTATTATACATAATCACTTTTATAATTGTCCAGTAGAGCTTAACTGACTGCCAGCGCCGACAAGCTTGACTCTCGGCGAGACGTCGCTTGCGGTTTCAACCGCATCTCGTAGTCCGTCACAGTTGAGATTTGTGCAACCGCGTTCAAGATTGTGCGCCAGCGTGACGGTAGGTAAGGAAACTGTGCTCGGGATAGTTCAGATCCCGAGTCCCCAAAGATCTCTTCTCCCGAAAGCGAGCGCTGGTACTTACTGGTATAGGGACGGCGGTATAAGCGCACAGGGTCAGGGCCAAGAGGTTACAAAAGTCAATTAATGAGCCCCGTTTGAGGGATCTACTGGGTATACATACATAGCCATGTTCAGATGAGCTGTCACTTTATTTTGGAGTTGGCTAACTTCCGTGCAGTTGTGCAGTCGAATCATTGGTGGGGCTGAACTTGAACCAGTTCTACTTTCTGTTTAGTGACCCTGAAGCCCTTCAATCCGGTTCGCCTGCTCCGCCTCATTCCCGATTCCGCAATTGGCTTGGATGAATGTACGTACTTGCACAGCTGCTGATCTTGTCTAGAATACTAAGTTGAGATCTGCTCCTGTTGCTAGTAGCATGATTGAGGCGTTGGTCGACGTGGAGCAAACTCGCAAACTCAGGAATCAATGTAAAGTCGACCTCTGCTCTTTGCTGCATTTCAAGTTCTTCTCCGATGTGCAATAATGATGCAATTGTCCAATGACAACGAGCAAGCAACCACTGAAACACATATAATTATACATATCAGGCCCGGGATCTACATTGACATGACTCTTGATCCACGAATATAGTTTCTTCAAGTGCCAGCGCATACATATCGAGGGTGGCTCGTGGCCCAAAATTAACTTCAGGGGCAAATGTACGGATAAGTACAGCAGCGGTATGTACAGCAAATGGCAGATACATACTCACTTGCGGTCTAAATACAGACAGTTTCCAACCAAGCGCCGCAGCGCGCAGCGCATCAACTTTGGTGACACCGACCTCAAACTCCCGATTTTGGCTTTTCTGACTTCGACAACGCCGCGAGTCAGGCTAAAATGTGGCGTTAATATTCGACGCTACAGGGTCGTATCTGGCGTTGAGTGCTGAACACACATACACATAACAAAAACGAACAACCTGAAGCGATTGACAGGAGGACTGCAAACTTTCGATCTGCATATGTCGGTGATTTCGGTCGGTTGTTCAAAGAAAGAGTCCAACGTAGGTTTCTCGATTGACGTCTTGAAGTGAACGTGAGAGTCTACATACCACAACCCACTGTCCGAAGTGGCACGATAAATAAGGAGGAGAATGCATCGGGCTCGCGATTTTTACGGAGAAATTATGTTGTAAGGTAATTTAACAATACCGTCACTGAATTGTAAGTGTGATACTTGTTATTTACTATAGCCTTGGGAAGACTTAAGCTTTGACACCACTAGAACTCGAGTAATTAAGCTAGAGGAATTAGTGGCAAAGGTAATTGCATTTAATATAATCATACTTACTACATAGTAGTCACTAGTAGATGTAAATTGGCAGTTGGGCAATCATGGAACACCCTATCGGAACCGACAGCTTGAGTGCGTAAAATCATCATGGCATAACGTACCGCACCGTACCTCCGTTTCCCCAACTTCGTCGACTCGGAATTTATGTTTACTTGCATACTACTTATCAGGTGCGTTGCCTCTGTGGATTCCTAGTCTAATTGTCATTCGAAAAATCACAGTCCATCAACTCCTCCGCGTGCAGGTATGGCATACCAGGATGAAGTGATCAAGTTGGTTCGACAGCTGAATTATTGACCCGGCTGATCACTCACCGGCCTCACCATCACTCTATACCGTCTGAAGTGAATCCCGGAACGACTTACTCCTTCAAAAATGATGCGAAAAAGCCTCGAGTGTTCAATATTCAGCAGGGGCAGTAGTTTACCCGGTTTCTCTCTTCATTGTTTATCTCCGACTTCAAGAAGCTGAACTCTTCGCTGACCCGCCACCGTCAATCATACTCAGTGTCAATCCGGTGGAAACACACATACCTATCAAAGAGGTCTAGAGTTGAAGTCCAGGCCATGATCCTTCATCAGTATTTACCCTCAAGCTCTCATTTTCTTCTGATCTTGAACCCTTTGAAGACATCTGTCTCATATCACCGGCTGTAGACTCTTCCGAATTCAACCGTCGCAGACTCGCAGCTGATTTGCTGCACTAGTAAACTGTTTAGGGGTTAGCCAAGTCGCAGTATAAGTAAGTACGAGCCTCTGAGGTTCCGCAATGGATTTACCTATTTTTATAAGTACCTATTAAATGTTAACTTTAGAGCACCAACATAGCACTGCTTGGTTGGGCAAGGCAGAAAAGTCATCAAGTCATAGCTGTGTAAGTTACTTAAAAATAGCGTGCCAGTGGGTGTGAGTGCGTACCTACCAGGTACATAAACAGCCTATCACCATTCGTTCGTCCTTTGGTTGGTTCGATAAACCACAGTTCGTTAACCATTAGATTCGGAAAGCCGTAGAATTCCGGACGGAGTCCATATTCTTCTCGCGAGTCGTATTGCACTACATAGTATGTCACAGTATGTCACCCGCGAAGTCAACTGCGGGAGGAACCTGTCCTTACTCTGTCTGTCGCTAAGTCACTTCCGATGGAAACCTCCTTCCTCGATTCGAAAGCGGCACATGATTCATACCTAATACATAGGTGTTACTTACAAAGTATTCCGGATTCCATCAGGCCCATTTACGCGCAGTATGATTTGGTTTTGAACGTTTCTTCTAATCGAAAATCATTGGTTCAAGCCCAGTTCGTTAAAGCTTGAGGCCTTGAGGCCTCGAGGTACCAAACCTCGAAGGAAGTTACCTGTCAGGCTGTAAGTTATCAATCAACATCGATACATATCTGGAAAATGATAAGTGAAATGATGTAGATAACCGAGAGCTGTGTTTCTGATAAGTAAGTGAAAGATGTATATGTACATAAACCACTTACAAGCGAAAGTGAATTGCGGACAGTCGAACAAGAGAACTGAACTTTTTCCACTGGAAGAGGAACGTGTATTGTTGTCCACACAAGAGAACTTGGCTGGACATGGTCCTTCGAATATTCCGACGAGTATTTCCCGGTACTACGCCCTACTTATATACAACCGATCCAATCAATCATGTCTCCGGCAAAGATTCCACGGAAATGTCCCGGTCTCGTTAAAAACTGGGTCCGAGACTCCGAGTCGTGATACTCATCTCTAGCTCTAAAGATAAGTATCAACATCTATATCGCACTCAGCGCTCGCTCGTCGCGTTGCCAGCGCCAGTAAGAAAGTTTCAAAATTTCAGGCTCAGAATCATTTCTGCGCTCAACGCCATACGTTCGTTTGACGACATGTAGGGCGCTGACTGACTCCTCAGCGTCACTGTTGGTCAACAATCTGCGTGAGCTCGGTAAGCCAAGGTATGTTACATACTGAATTCATCTGTCCACGCCATCGATATTAATATTAAGCGCTACAGCGCTTAAAAGCTGTCTCTTTGTACCCCACTTCACTTACCATTCCTATTATGTGTACAGTTTCTGATATCCACAAATCCTCTAGTGTGATTCTGCTTAGCGCTACCACCATGGGTCAGAGCTGCGGATACAGAACCGTATCACTTACCACACTTATCATAATCTATGGGTTGCGACGCAGCCCGGCAACGCTGAGCGTAATTACGATGGCATGATACTGATAAACTGATTAGTATCTAGCTGGATAACCTGGATTAGAATGACCTGACATATTAGAAATTCCTTTATAGGATCAGGAGGCACACACGACTTTTTGATTGAAATCGAATCCGAAATCACCGAGATTTACTCGAGGATGCATCGACTGCTGCTACAAATGTACTTTTGTACAGTGTGCCATAGGACCTGCCACGGGGATAAGGGAGCAGCAGTAAGGCTTATCTGCTATGAGCCCTACACACAACGAAAGTAACTTTGCACACGTATATAAGATGTGGCACTCACATGGGTCCGGGTGGAAATACAGTACACACCCTATGTGTGCTATTGCCGACGTCGAGGACGCACACAACTCACGACGTTTTCAACTCCGACTACCACGCACTGTCACAAGCTGCGAAGCTGGCTCACAGAAGACAAATTGGCGCTCAACATCTTTTTCACTTACTTATCAGACTTTCGAGTCGGCTTTGAATGACTCACGCGCCGTATCATACGCACGACACCTGCGCTTCCCTAATCACCTTATTCATCCACATCAAATTCAACAGCAATTCATAACAACATACCTTTCTACGAATCTTCCCTTTCGCGCCGTGTGGCGGTACATCCGACCCTAACTGTTACTGTTCAACGTTCAACATTCAACGTTCAACAGTTTCAGCCCATTCTGATATCTGCCCAGCCACAAATTAAAAAAGAGATAAAACAGCTTTTTTAATTTGAGCGCTCGCACGCACTTTCGCAACCTGCAAACCCCTTCAATCAAAAGTTCAGGGCAGAAAACTGACCTGCGTGCCATCCATCAAAAATTCGAATTTCGCGCATCGCCAACCGCTAATATCTTGAATTACCGGCTCGTAGGACGGTGACACAGTACATGATCAAAGCCGCATAGTACCCAACAAGTCTTGAAAAGTTCCGTTCTTTTTTTTCCTACGACATACACGACGGCGAAGGAGAGTTTATAGTAAAGACTACCGTCTAGCGCGCGAGAAATCAAGCACAAGCTTTCAAGAAGGGACAATCCTGAGCCACTTACCCACGGTGTCCACGTTCTTCGCACGGTCCACAACCGGTCCGAGAAACAGCAAGCCCGATGGATGGGGACCAGCGAAGAGAAGATTTGACTTTGACGATAACCAGAATTAGGAAAGGATAGGAGAGGGTAGGAAGAGGACTTTAGGAGTTCGAGAAAGGGCGACAGGTACGGATGGGTATAGACAGACGGATGAATTTAACCGAATTCGAGTTCAAGTCGGGTCGGTAGTACATAGGTATATCGTAGCGAACTTGCCCTCGAGTCGAATTCAAGTAAGATTCGGATTCGGATTCAAGCCGGTTAACATGAAAGTTCTGTCAGGTGCTGTGGGGAATTCTCGGTAGAAGATTAAAAGAAGAGGAAGAACTGTGCTTGTTTACTGTGGAAGTAGATACATTTCACGTTCACTTTCCGAGTCAATCCGCATTGTGATATACTTATCTACACTTATCTATTGAATACGTATATATATATATATTTCCTACATAAGTAGCACCTTTTGACAAGTTCTCTAGGCCCAGAATCTTAATGGAAAGTTAAATAACGAACGTTCTTTCTAGTCACCAGTTTCCTAACACCCTCCACTCCACCTTCTAACGCACACCACTCCAACTCCCGGTGACTCCCCCCTCCCTCTCAATCAACGACTCGACCCGCAGCAAGTCCTAGTCCGATAACGAATCCGCGAACTTCGAGCCTCAACTTCACATAATCCGTAACCGTACCTTCATATCATCCCATCCACTGTTCGCTTAGCTTACGAGCCATAGTCATGTTTCAATTCCCGTGTGCAGCGGTACCGGATCCAGGAAGCTCAGCGAGCCAAGGATTTACGCGTAAGGCGTCATTGATTTTTGATCAAGATTACTAACTACATAAGTAAGGTCACTGGGTGAGTAAGTAAGTACGGTGCTTACTTAGTACTACGCTAGCGCTCCTCCGAGTCTGTAGCTCTGCTGACTGAAGGGGGGCCGTATCTGAGTAAGTAAGGTAGTTGATTTAATCGATTCTTTACCCTGAAGGAAGCTGTAGCATGTCCTGTAGGCTGTAGTAAGTAATACTAATTTGATGCCCAGTGACAAAGTCACGAGTTGTTGTTTTTAATCTCATTAGATATCAGATTATAGATTTATAGATAGATATCGAGGGGTGTGGAGTTGAAAAGTTTGGGGCTCCGAACAGCTTCGAAGAGTGTAACGATGTAAACGGGGTGTGTATGTACGGTGTTTAGAAGATTCCACCTTGGATGCTTGGATTGGAAGACTTGCTCAGGATGACCTAGTAGTAGTACTTCTACACCCTGCCACTGCCAATAAGTAGGCTGTGGTATGGATGAGGATCAGATTTCGGATGTAAGGTCCGTGGGCCGATCCTTCGTGAGCCTTTCAGTAAGGGGGGTTATTTCATTCCAGGTTCAACGGAACTCGGAACATCGATAGATATACAAGTATTGAAGTAAATCTAAACTCCCGCGTGAGTCCGGGTCAGGTCAGTCTATGCTATGTATGTAGGTATGTACATAGTGGACAAATGATATATCCGTCTAATCAACAATCTACGAGAAACGAGACCGAGAGCGCGAGAAGATCAGTCAGATACAGAAGTTCAAAGAATTTGTGTACTCGTTCATCCCTGATTTTGACTCGACTTCTGCAAGGGCCCGGTCCACCACCTGCAAACCGTTCAGACAATTCCGATTCCGATTCCGATTCCGATTCCGAAATGTATGTATGTATTCCGAGGATTTGATTCGGTGATACGACTCAATTTCTAGTACATACTTACCTCGTACACACGACTCGGATCGTGATGGTGATGGGTGCCGGTGATGCCTGGTTAGAAGAGTCACCAGTCTTGGAGACATAGAAGTCTGAGATGATACTCATGGCTCTGGTCATTTCCCGCCGTGTGGGGAATCATCAGTATATATATGTACTGTATGTACACTGTACATCACGATCAGTTAATCAGTCAATCAGGGACGTTGGGAAATCGAATTGGGAAGGGGAACTCAGTGGAAAGGAAGTACAAACTTGAAGTAAGTAGTAAATATCATATTAGTCCCGGTGCTCAAATGAAATTGAAACTTTATGGGTGTGCGTGTGGATGTTGTACATGTCCATATGGGGTGGGTATTGAGTAGCGTGTGCGAGATGTACTAGTACCATGAGTTCAACCATCGAGAGATTGAATTCGAAATCGGGTGGAGGAATGGAATGGAATGGACTCTGGAATGCCGGGTTTGTAGATTGAAATAATTCACGACGTATCGTAACTTGAAATTCTTTCGCTGATCATTCAAATGATGTACATACATATACATATACATATCCCATTCCGAATGTCGCTACATATCAACGTTCAACGTTGCAACGTTGGAAGTACCCAGGTACGGTACCTCATCATCAGACACACCATCACTATCATGATACTTATGTACAAGTCCCAGAAAGTTCTCAGAAGCAAGATCGAATAGACCACAAGACGCAACTGAATACAAAAAGTATAATCATCATGGATGATCGATAATACCCCGCCACTGGCACCTCCTCCCCGAACTTCTGTTGAAACCTGATTTGACATTCGGAATTTGTTTGTTGATCATATATCTTCTTCTTCTTCTTCTTCTTCTTCATTATACCCATGCTTCTCGTGCTACTAGTACCACATATCATGATATACCTCCTAAATGTTGAGTGTCTCATGCCACCTGCCCTTTGCAGTACTAGTGTTACATACCTATGTCGAGATGAGTCGTACGTACGTACGTACCGACCTACATATACGTGACCTATGATAAGTATACATACATCACAAAGTATAGCCTAAATCACGGACTCGGAGAAACCCACAAATGAACACCTATGGATCCCCGAGATTCCTGTGTGGCTCGGGTAGTACTACACTGTAAGTAATGGACACACGCATCCCTACACGCCGGGAGATCCATCCCGTCAATTGCGCCTGCACACACTAACACTTACCCGCTAACGATCCTGAGACAATAACGAAGTCGGACAATGGAGGGAGGGTAACTTGGGATGTTGAAGATCGGTCGTACCAAGTGAGTGGATGTGGACAATGGAAAAATGGACAATGGATAATGGACAATGGACAATGGACTGGACAATGGGCGATGGGCGATGTGCGGTGCGATGTGCGATGGGTGTACGTACAGAGGCAATCCAAAAGTGAGGTCTCATAGCTGTATAAACCACCCTGAATTCATGATACACCCTCAGACTCAGACAACTTTGAAGTAGCGCTAGCCTAGCTATAGTAGGTACTAGGCGCCAGGCGCTCGCCCGCCCACGGGCTCATTAGTATGCATAAATGCCTACTAAGCGAGGGTCAATCATTACAGCAAATCGAAATTGATAAAGAATTGACAGACAAGAACTGTGATCGGACTCGGAGGAGTATTCGCCTACAGTTCGAGTTCGAGTTCGTAGCAGAGTAGAGAAGCAGTACAGTGGACGCGGACAAGTTGTTAACGTCGGTTCGTTGATGGGCCGCACATGGCAGCATGCATAGGGATTGGTACGAGCGTACGAACGGTGTGTATCTGATGCGCATGTACCCCGGTCGTACTCAGATCCCATCCCCTTCCCTCCTTCACGTCAACTATGCGGACAATCTCAATCAACACTTACTATATGTATAGTATGTATACTTGTTCTATTCGCATTGATCATTCTGCGTACCTCTCCCCTCGAAATTCGAATTCGAATCTATTAAAACTATCAAACGAAAATGTTTCTTCTTTTTTTTTTTTTCCGAATTTGACTCTTGTATTAGGTTGAAAAGGGGGCGGGCCCAAGGAGGGAAACATATCTGAACGTATTCATGGAAGATGGGAAGGAAAATATGTACGTACTTCCTTCGATGTACATGTGGCGGGGGAAGCATCATAATATTCTAGAATTACTGGAAACAAGGAACTTGAAAGGAGGGTGTCGAGGGGTGGATGGAATGAATGCACGAAAAGTGACTCACCTTGACAAAGGATTCGGGTTCGCAGTACGAGTACATATCTAGCGGTAGCGGAATTGAGACATACCGCACCAGTACCTTCAGTATACTTCGAGTCATCTCAGCGCATCCGCACTTTACGCCTTCGCAATAATGTCGAATGCCGAGTTAAGATTCTTAGAAATGATGGATGACTGAGATATTATTAAGCAAAATTTATCAGTTCGTTCGGTTCTTGGATGTATTGTGAAAAGAAAGTCAGTACCAGTGCTATTCAAGTTGCGTTGTACGGCGACGTACGGATTAGACGGATTATATTTGAACACCGTATCGCTGTAGGTCGGGAGAGAGAGGAATAAATATATAATTAATTAATTAATCCGCCCGTACGATGATCTCGGTACATCCGGAAAAAGCTCTAATGCTGAGTTAATAACCGTGACGTCAGCCGAACAGCCGAACAAAACAAGGGCATTTGTCCAAACTAGTTCGAGAGGTGAGGCGGCATATAAGACATGCCGAAAGGGAAGATCTCAGATTTTATTCGATTTCGTCGATTCGATGCCGAAAGGCGTTATAAACGAGCCGAGCCGGATCGGGTAAATCGAGCTCAAGTACGAGTCAAACGGATATTTGGGTGGGTAATTTTTTTTTAGAGGCTTACCCTTTCCCCCGTCCCGCAAAGGGTGTTTTTGCTTATATATTATGAGTGAGATGGTCCCGAAGTGGCCACTCTTCCGCTTTTTGCTTGGATGTACTCCCCTGAGCTCTCTCCCTCCTCTTCGTCCCAGGCGGCCTCGTCTTCCTCTTCGTCGTCGTCCGTAGCTTCGTCATCGACAATGTCATCTACTAGGTCTTCCCCCGTTCATCATGCGAGTCTCGTCGACCCCTCTCAACATTCACCTGCCCTACTTCAACTAGTCGACGTCAAGTTGACCAGACCTATAATCGGTGAGTTCTTCACGAGATCTTCTTGATATTCCCCTTCTAAACAATCTCTTTATAGAATACGTGGTAGACTGCGTGGCAGAAACCGTCGACTTTGCGATGGGTCGCACATCACCTGTTCGAGGGAGACAATCAACCAGACGACCGGGGTTATCAAAATTCACAACATTTGTAACGAATGTGCTTTCGAGAGCGGAAGTTACTATGCCTGTCGTGTTGGCTTCGCTTGTCTATATCGATAGGGCAAAACCACATTTACATATCGCCCTTGAAGAATGGGCTTTGGAAAGGGTTTTCCTAGGCGCGCTTATTCTTGCGTCAAAGGTGAGCAAACACCCCATTTACACAAGTGGAGCTCGAACTGATGTTTTTTTTTTTTTGCTATAGTACCTCAACGACTCTACGTTGAAGAACATCCACTGGGCATTATGCACTGGTGTATTCGGGAAACGTGATGTTGGACGTATCGAGAGAGAGTTTCTCGATGTTTTAGATTGGGAATTGGGTCTTTCTGAGGGTGATTTGTTGATTCACCATGCGGGTATATCTGCAATTGCTTTCCCTACTTCCTCTCGACAACACAACTCCCAATCCCATTCCCACTCTCATCAACACCCCACCACAACCACTCACGAGTTCATTCGACCTCAACATGCACGGAATCATCACCGTTCGTCCGCATCAGTACCTGATCTTGAACCTTCGAGTCCTATATCATCGGATGGTTCAGTCTCACCACAAACACCATCTACAAACGATTCTTCTCCTGATTCGTACTCTCATGTACCTCCTGGAAAATCAACAACAGTGGATCCTCCGAAATCTGCGCGAAAACAACATTCAAGTTTTCAAGAGATTCTAAGATCGTTTCCTATTCCCCATCATCATCATCATCATCATCACCACCATACTTCGCATCATACGCAGAGCCATTTTCCTATACAGGTTTGAATGGACTTTGTTTTGCGCCGACTTTCGTTTTTGGTTTTGGTTTTTTGGTTTATCGTTTTCGTGCATGCATGCATGTTGTCTGCCTCTTGGTCTAAAATTATTGCTTTGAATCACTCGCTCGTTTGTTTACTTTTTTTTTTTTCGTCCCGTCCTCGTCTCTTTTTTGCAATCTGCATTCCTTTCACTTTATCTCACAATCTCACATCCGTTGATCGTTGGCGTTGTCGTTGTCGATTGATTGACACGACACGACACGATACATGAGTTCATTTATCAGTTTTTTTCTTTCTAATCATCCATCCATCCATCTCTTTCGTGCTTCGAATACGTGCACGATTTTGTCATCTTTTCTTTTTCATTATTATTTATACCGTAGCATGCTTGAATTACATTAGTTTTACTTATTAGTTAGTTAGTTACACCAATACAGAACATACATACAACTCCATCTCATCTCATCTCGTTGTTTTACGCGTTGTGCGTTTAGTGCGCACTTTTTTTTTTTACAATACAGCCATACAGAATATAGCAATATACAGTATCAGTGTACAGACAGATCAAGCTCAAGCTCGAGTCCGAGTTAATGTTAGTGTGAGAATGTGAGAAATTGGATCAGTGCTTAAAGAACTGTTGTCGATGTCGATGTCGGTGTCGGTGTCTGTAATCTGTCAGACGTCGACGGGGGTTCGGATGTTCATTCGTTTGTTGGGTGCGATTGCGATGCTGGCGCCCTGCGCTAACGTAGCGTAGGTACGTATGTACGTATGTACTTCAAGCTTGCCACGCGAACAGGCTTCATAGCCTCCCCCCCCCGCCTCGCGTAGAGTTGGTATGGACGGATTATAAATTGACAAATTCTAATAATATACTGCGGCGCAGCGCCTCGCAGCGCGCGCGAGAGGGGGCTGGCTATGTCGTGTCGTGTCGTGTCGTACAGTCGTACATACAGTACGCCGTTGGTTGCCCGACGGCCCGGGTGTGTGTAGGAAGTCCGAAGGGGATGACATATCGTATCTGATTAATGATTAATGATTGTTTTATGATTTTACTGTATGATTTTACAGTATGATTTACCCGGGCCGAGGAGGGCGTGAATCATGCGATATTACTGTAACGACGAGCCGTCGAGAGTAGGGGTTGGGTAATGGGTTGAGTCAGGTTGAGTCATGATTTGCATTTTTTCCTATGTATGGATGTAGGCGTGGAAGATGAATATTACAGCTGACAACGGAGCAGGCCTCAGCTTACCCCTCGGCCCTTTCTCGTATCCTGATTCCTCGATTTCCCTGGTGAGTACACTTACTTAGACTACGGACAGTACATAAGTTACGCTTGTACGCTTGCATACGCCGTATTTAGGTCCCCTCCCTCCCCCCCCTGCCCAGTGCACGCAACGGCACGGCACGGCACGGCAACTACATAAAACCGGTAGTTTATCTCAGGTTCATCGATTCGATCGTCTCAGGTTTTCTCTTCACAAACTACACAGACTTTAGTTTCGGTTTTTCTTTTGGTGACTCAACGCGCTGGGGATCGTAGTAATTAAAGTTACATAGGCCAAGACACGACGGCGCGACGCGGCGTACGTACGTACGCGTTAATTATGAATCAATCGGCTTGGGGGGACTTGGTAATGTGCCGAACACGCCGAGTCCGTGTCCAAGTCCGGTGGGTGTGATGAGTCACTATGTAAGTCATCTGTTCGCCCCGAAAAAGCTCTTGCTGATTCAGATTCCGCTGCACAGTGACAATGACATACTACATAGGTCGGGGAGCGTCGGGGCTCGTCGGGGCTCGTCGGGGTCTTCGGGAAGGATTAACTTACCATCGATATCGATCGCCCACAAACCTCGATAATATGATATTATTATATGATATACTGAAGTTTAAACCGATCCCCCCCAAAGAGTCCAAGTCTCAAGAAAGGTTCGAAAGTTGCGTATCCCCGAAGACGCTCCCCAAGGCTCGAGAGGGTTACCCGCGGGAACTCGACGGACGACAGATATAATATATAGCCATATGTATATGACGGGTTGCCCCGCCCCACTGCATTTGCTGAACGCGCCTTCACATGATCTAATAATAGTACTGACTCTTCTCGGCATCTCAATGTTTTTGGGAGCGAGATGTATTGACGTGGAGAATGGAAGGTGGTGGCCAATGTGTGGATGGAATGGAATGAACAGACACAACAACGCTGACAGGAGAGGTCGATTTAACTTATCATCTTCGGTAAACCGTACAGTACGTATCCGGACCCGAAGATATCCTTTGTAACCCCCTACAGCAAGTTACAGTAAGTACGAATGCAGTCTTCAATTCCACTCTGACACGTATAACTCACGATTCAGTTACACACAAAGTCCAATAAACGCGTTCCAGCGGGAGATCTATCATCTCAAAGTCCAAGCCTGGCGATTTGGGTGGGGGTACTAAGTACTACCAGTGTCTTCAGTGGTCTGACATCGGCATCCGGCTGACAAACGACGCTGACACTATCCTGTACCTACTGATATGTACCGCCTTGACACCCTGACTGAACGTCGGCGACGTCGGTTCTCGTCGGTTGCACGGAATCTGCATGGTAACTCTGTCAGAGCTCGCCGAGTCCCGACGTACAAGTTGACAATGTTGAACGTTGAAGCGCCTCGCTCGGAGTCAACAAGTTGAGCAGGTTCAGGCTGGTCACTTGGAGTTAACGGAAACGTGGCATTCACGTGGCGAATGTGGGGAAACGCGACTGGGGTTCCTGAGATCTCTGTCTGATCTCTAACTTGAACTTTGAAACTCATCTCGAAAGTGCCGGTGGACCAGTTCTGGCTGGTGGTTAGTTGGTTTTACGGCGTGTACAGTCAATCGTCTTACCGTCCAACTTACTCGCATATTTCACGCTGATTATACTGGTGAGTACTACTCTGAGAGCTCTCAGAACTCGGAATTCGTCATGATATGTAAAAAGCGAAAATATCGGGTCGCCGCTACATGATGTACAGTATCACACGTTTGTTCATGCAGACTGCCAGCGACCAGAGCACACTGTAACAGATTTTGGGCCGCCCTTTCCTCATACCATAGTATACATACATATCACCAATGCCGGTGACCCTCTATGTAACAAAAGCCCCCTTCATTTTATTGTAAGTACGCGTTCGCGTAGATGATCATGAAACAAGTGCACTAAGTCACCGCCGCTAAGCGCTGCAGCACTGAGCACTGAGCACTGAGGTCCCGCGGAAGACAACCTTTCCCCGACCTTTCCCGACCTTTCCCGACCTCCAACCGCCCCATCATATTCAAGCCCCGAGTTGGAAAGTGTGAAGGCTCTCGGGAGTTGGGAGTTCCGAGTCGGAGGTGCATCGATATCTCGGGCCCTCGGCTTACCAGAATTTGTATCATACATAGACATACGTTTGGAGATCTGCTTGTAGACGCCGAGACGAAGCGAGTGCCAGGGGTGAGTAACTTGAACAGGTAACTTGGTAATGTAATGGTTTGTGTAACAGTAGGGTTATACTTAACCTCAGAAAAGACTGTGTAGCGGTAAGTATCTGAATGCTTTTTCTAGAAAAACATTAACTGTCGAAAGGTTCAAGTTCAAGTTGGGAAATGGGCACCGGACATGGTCACATCGATTGGGGAAGTCGGACTCTCCGTCGTTTTCGGTGGTCGGGGAATGACAAGTTGTGTATGTAACTTATATGTATCGAATCTGTAAATCTTTTTATAAATGTTATAGCCTGAGGCTAAAAGTACATGCAAACGAGTCAGGGTGAGATTCAGCTTAGTGCTTAGATTCACTGGCACTGGCACTACGCGCGTGAAGTTTTAATTTTCAGGGTTGGGAAGGGAAGGCCCGTTTTATTATGTATGTAGATGTAACGATGTAACATGGTAGACTGCGCAGGCTGAGAGATCTGATCTATCCGTTCACTTTTCAAGTGTGTCTTAGCTGTACAGTGTCCGTTACCCTACTTAACTACTTACTTACTTACTGACTGATTTTATGTATATATATCACCCCAACTGATGCCTCAGCCTGAGCGTACCGTACCGCCCGGTAAATTCGCAAAAGAAAAACCCCAGATCGACGGATCTTGTTACATACAATGAGCCTTACATTTTTAGACGGGTTTGTAAAATTGGTGAGTGAGTAACTGAGTAAGTAACCAACTCAACAGAGTCATCACATATACAATGTAAATATAAGTAATGGTACACATATCTACTTAACTTACTTGCGATCCGAGTCAATGATATTAATCACGACTTTAGTCTAGAGTAGTCAGTAGACCTGACGGGCGCGCCCGAGCTACCCTTGAGGCTCTTCATAAGTTCTTTGAAGTTAACCGTTCAAGCTCAAGTTGAGTGGTACACTCAAACGCGTTAAATCATGATGTTTACAGTTTCCGAGTCGGCTTGTGCGGTTTCAGATTGGAATGGGCCCATAGTAGTATGGCTACTTATGACAAGGATAACAGTGAACACGTACTCGGTTGGATAGGATACATATCATATATGTAGAACATGATGAGTCAGGGTGCGGGGGAAGACCCTGATCCTGAGTGTGCCCGTAAGTGAAGTTTTCTTTAGTCCGACTTTGGTCGGACTTGTAGTTTAAGCTTACTACTAGGCTATACTTATTAGATCTC
>JH814844.1:40328-57297 GCA_000296255.1 Omphalotus olearius VT 653.13
TCGTCTTCGGCCATATTGCCGTTGATGAGATTCGGCCCTAGAAGTGCTCATCGAGAATCTTGACGAACATAAATTGCTTGAATAGTCTTCGTGGTTTTACACTCGAAGACGGAGACAGTACTCAGAGTCAGAGAGACAGAAGAACCGGCGTCGGGCGCTAGTCTCACCACATATGTAAGCGCCAATGTACTTCACCTCAGAGCCCTTCAAAGCTTCACTCACCGGTCACCACTCTACCTCCTATTTTATCTTGAACACTTAACAGATTTCCTGTTTTTATTCAATGAAAAAATTCTCGTGTCGGTATTTCGAGATGTCTGCACACGAAAGATCTACAACGATGGTTTTCTGCTTCATCCATATCTGCAGTTGAACGGAAGTGATAATCCTATCCTCGCAATGCGTCAGTTTGGAGGACCTTTATTTCGACGTCGAGAGCTACGCCGTTTCGTAGGATCTTCAATAGGGACACCACCTCCTAAATATCATTTCAGCTCCAAATCGCCAAGCGCTCCTTACGGACTACATCTCAACTGAAATGTTCTTTTCAAATAACGAGCCCCTCACATCGTGAGTTATCTTCAGGGTTCGGCGACGTAGGTTTCAAACCAAACTCTTTCATAATACGTTACACCTGATAAACTCGAAGATTCCAGTGGATTGACATTACTCTTTGCAGTGGGTTTGTGCCAGGGAAGTAGGGGCTGCACGTCTTTCGATCCCTCAGTAAGGGTGACAAATACTGTGTTGAGCAGTCATACTCATAGAACATCGTCAACAAGTGCCAATTTTTTTTTGTTCCAGACTGAAGAAAGTCTCGGAGAGGAGCCGTAAAAACTCGGACATAACTGAATATAGTTTCCGAAAAACGTGAGTGTTAAAATCTCTGTCGTATCTCCAAAGCATCTCATGGCATCAATGTCGTACAATGTTTTCCCAATTTCCCCAAGGCCAGCTGTCGCCTCCCATGCCTTGACAGTCGAAGTCGCTCGAGTCTGCCTTTCGTCGTCGTCGCAAACCAAATGTACAAACCAATCAGTTCGTTTGCCGGAGGCTAATCATAGACATCACCGTCACGAAGATCATGCTTTTTGAAATCGCAAGAGGGACTTGCGGAAGTCGCGGGTTGACGACGAGATCATAATACACTCGGACCAGTTACAGTTTTCAAGGGTTAGCGTCGGAATCCCTAATACCCAATTTAGGGTCCTGGCTCAATGGCCCCAACATTTGATACACGATAAGGACTGTTTTTCAGGGGCTAGAGTTTCATAGGTGCACGAAAACGCCAACCTCCCGCTCCTGTTCGCAAATTTTCTTAGTGCGAGGTTTGGATTAGACGTTGAGGATGTCGTTAAAAGAAGATGATCAGCCTCGACTTGATTCATCGTGCGTCAATTGCTATGGATTATCTGATTGTTAACTTTGGTGATTCTTATGCAATAGAATTAGCGCTCTTTTCATTGGGCTCCTCATCGCGACGACGCTATGGGGAATAACGTGTGTCCAAACATGGTTTTATTTTGACAATTACCGCAATGATCACCGATCTTTACGCGTCCTGGCAAGTTTTCATTTTCTCTGGGCAGTCTCCTCTTATAAACTTGAACCATGCCCTTCAGGTTGCATCGGTATTCATTTCCGACACAGTCCACCAAGTCTTGATCACGCAGGCACTTTATTCTTACTGCATCCAACACTGGGGAGACCTTGAGCAGCTACTGCTCGTAGTGAAGACCCTCTATGTGGCGGTCTTTTTCAATGGGTTGACTGGATTAATGGTGCAAATCTTCTTCATAATGCGTATCAGGAAGTCCTGCCAACATTATTGGGTTTCCATCCCAATCAGCGCATTGGTTCTAACCAATATCGGTGTGTTCGATATCTTTTCATTCTTATGAACATTTAACATAACCACATCGTCCAAAAAGCTCTATCGATTGTCGATTTTGCTCGTGGCAAGCGTCTGCCGACTATCGCCCACTTGACAAGGTTCGCCAGTCGCTCGTGATAACACCTCATCTGGTGACATTCGCGCTGTTCGTTTTTAGAGACTTGAGACCGGAATCGCTAACCATAAATGCGATTACTGCTGCTGCTGATGTTTCAATTTCCGTTGCGGTTGTTGCATTCCTCACTGCCTCCAAGTCCGGCTTCTCATGGTCAGACCAACTTGTTAACCGCCTGGTGCGTTGAATCAGCCATCTCGTAACGTCTACACATTCATTGACTGTATTTATGTGTAGATAATATATACCATTACTACCGGCATATTCACGTCTTCATGTGCGGTCGGATCACTCGTTTTCGTAGGTCACTGCTTCCGCGTTAGTAGCTGCTACTCTGATCTTGCTTACGCACATTTCCAGTACGATGCGCTTCCCCACACCCTCATATACGTCGTGTTCTACTTTATCAGTACGTTGCCTCTTTCGCAACATCGGGAGTTTCAACTGACACGTTCACCTACAGTAGGTCGCTTATATGCCAATTCTCTTCTTGCTATATTGAATTTCAGGCAGGGCCTTAGAAGAAAGTGCAGTTCTTCGGAGCACGAATCTCCTGTACACTCGGCGGAGCGCGGTAGGTCGATAGGTTTGCATGGGTCGAACACACCGCGTGCACGTCCCGCGATCGAGGTTCAGACTAAGACATTACGAATAAACACGTCTGCGCCGCTGGACAGATATAATGGCCCTCCTGGCCCTTCTATGAAGGCGCCTCAAGCCGATACGGAACAGGCGGAAATAGGTACCGCGGAATAAATGAGAGGTGGAAGAAAGGAAGAAAATACATATAGGATACCTCGTATGACATGTCGCAGCTGGAAACGTGTATACATATAATATAAAGAGTGTAATTCAGGTTCTAGGTGGACATTCGTAGACCCTAACTAAGTACTCCGGTACGAAAATGGCTCGGGCTGTCCAGGTATTTTCTATCTCCGCTTCCACTTCAAACTCAGAAGGTACGCTCCGGTGTTTCTTGAATTCATGACCACCAGTGTATATGGCCGTGAATGAACTTTTGGGCAAAGCGCGGTCTCCTTGGCTGACAGCTTCTTCATAACTCAACGCGGTGTCAACACAGGGAATGGTCAAGTCTTTCGGACATCTCCTTGTCGAAAGAGAAGGGAAACAGTTTGTATAGAGGGGCAACAGCTTGTATAAGAGGGGCTGATTCTCGTAGAATGGAGCTCCATCTTGAGCATTACTCTCTTCTGTCTTTTCTTCGGTTTTATCTGGACTTTTCTACCTAGGCTCCTTCGATCCTTCGCTTCTGTTGATACGCTCTTTTCTTCAGTTCAATATGATCTGGAAAACCGTGCTTACTTGTGTCGCCATTGTCCTTCTCGCCCTCGCGGTTAGTGCTGCGTCGCCCACACATCGCACGACTTGTCCTGGCGGCCAGAAACCTGCTAATAAAGCTGTACGTCTTATGGTTTACGCTCGTAATTGCGGTCACCTTATCATCGCTTTTGCAGTGTTGCGTGTGGTTCGATGTTCTTGATGACATTCAGGACGCCCTGTAAGCCGTCGTCGCGCATTCAGTTGACCTTTCACTTACTCTTTCTTATCACTTGTAGATTTCATGGAGGGGAATGTGGTCAGTAACGCCTATGTACAAGTCGATTAAACATTGAAAATCGAGATCAGGCGAGGAAGCACGTGAATCTCTTCGAGTATGCTGAGCTCTCTTGCGTGTACATATTGCGGCTGACGATGACTCCACAGTTGACATTCCATGATGCAATTGGGTTTTCGCCGTCATTGACAGCATCAGGTCGATTTGGGCAAGTTTATCAGCATTCCGTTGCACCATGACATCCGAACTGACCTAATACCGATTAACAGAGGTGGAGGCGCCGGTAAGGTCCCTTGCCTGCGAATTGGCAGATTTTAACGCGTTACTCGCAGACGGCTCCATTATGGCACACTCGGACATTGAGACTGGTCCTGATCCAGGGTTTCATGCAAATAATGGTATAGACGAAATTGTTGAGCGACAACGTCCTTTCGCTCTCAATCATAGCGTATCTTTTGGTGATTTGTAAGTCTTCTCCGTTTCTACTTCTTTATCAAGTCAGGCTCAAACATTGATGCTCTCAGCATCCAGTTCGCCGGTGCTGTTGCCGCGAGCAACTGTAACGCTGGGCCAAGGATTAGGTTTTTTGCGGGTCGTTCGAATCATTCTCAACCGTCACCGCCTAATCTCGTCCCGAAGCCTACTGACAATGTGACTCAAATTTTGGATCGTTTCCGAGACGCTGGTCTTAACGCAAGCGAAGTCGTTGCTCTCCTTGCTTCACACAGTGTCGCTGCTCAAGACCACATTGACCCGGTGAGTTTGTTTGTTGCATTCAGCCACTTGGTCACTTATGGGTTCTTTGCTTCAGACAATTCATGGCTCTCCATTTGATAGCAGTCCTTCGAACTTTGATTCCCAATTCTTCGTGGAGGTATGTAACAATAGTGACAGCGTTTGGCATGCTTACACATTCCCGTTTTCAGACTTTGCTCAAAGGAACCGCGTTTCCCGGTAACGGCTCACAACCTGGAGAGGTCGGTGTCATGGTTTTTCATTCATTGATTTCAATCTAAGGCATCTTAAGCTTGAATCGCCTCTCCCCGGAGAGCTGCGTTTGCAATCTGACTTCCTCTTGGCTCGGTAAATGTTTACAAAGCATGCTTTTTTATAGCAAACTAATCTCCGTATCAATCAGGGACCCTCGCACTGCTTGCACCTGGCAAGGCTTCATCAGTAAGCTACAACTGAGTGCTCGCGTTCTCAAAGGTCTCAAGGGCTGACTGAATACCATTCACCCTAGCCGATCACAACAGTATGATCAGCAAGTTCGAAGCAGCGATGTTCAAGATGTCGCTGCTTGGTCAAAATCAGAACTCGCTTACGGATTGCTCGGAGGTCATTCCTGTGCCTAAAGCGTTTGATCTCCCTCTCGCCTCTCTTCCCGCGGGCAAGACCTCTGCTGACATCGAAGCTTCTGTACGTTTTCATAATCGAGACGAGTCACAGCCGCTAACATGGGTTATCTCTAGTGCTCTTCGTCTGCGTTTCCATCTCTTTCTACCAATTCAGGTAAGGGTTGTTGTCCTACCTGCACATCATGCATATGAACGGCTGGGACTGGATACTCATTATTCTTATTCAGGACCGGAGCCAAGCATTGCCCCAGTGTGAGTTAATGAGGGCACTACTAATGGTGATCTTTGACCAGTCCCGATTCATAATGTGTTTCATTACATTGTTAATAATCAATATGTGACTACATTCTTTCCTTTTACACACCACCACATTTCATAGTAATGTAATCATTCGTTTTTTCAGGACGTTTGATGTTCTCTCGCGACTCAGACGACCTTCAGTTGCCGAAGGTCATTGCCATACTCAATACACACGGACGATCAGTTCCCAACATGCCCGCCTCAACTGGACGCAGCTCCTGCTAAATTTGCTTTCATTCCGAACCGAAACGAGCCTGATCTCCCTACGCAAGCCCTCGAAGCATGTTATTCAAATTGTCCATCCAACAATGTGACGTCTTTTATCCCGCATGAGTTCATTGAAGGTCTGACCAGCATTGACTTTTACAACAATGCCTCATACATGTTCGTATCCTCTATAACGTACATTGCCATTGATACTTTTCTTCCGATGATGCAAGATCTAGAGACTTCACATCAAGGTTTACAACAGGTCACCCTTTTTGAACGGGCCAACATGAGGTTTCGGCGGTTCATCCACTAACATCATCGACAAAAAGTCATGCACGATATCGGCGGCGGCAATCCCAGTTATGTCAGCTGCAAACAACAGTTGTAAGCGTTGAGTGGACTTGTGAGACGGATAGGTATGACGAACCGTGATCGTATGCAGGAGCGACTTCCACAATGTCGGCGCCGCTGTACATCAAATGTGTGAGCTCAAAACTCAGTGAGTAAGTAAATGGACGGTGCTTTACACAAAGTTCAACCCGGAGAGTCCACGGAGAATACGCTTGACTTCTCGAGTTGTCCATCCTCCGACTTCAGGGGTACCAGCTGATGGCAAGTTAGGTCCAGATTAAGGGAAGAGAGGTACAATGATGACTTACTAGCAGGAGCAAGACCGGGGTCTAAGACTCAGAGCAATCAACACGCTGTTTCAAGAACCCATGGTAGAGCGAACTCACCCACGACATCGATATCGAGACTGTTTTTAGTTTTAGCTATAATTGTTGCGATGGCGTAGTAGTCCGCCCACCTCAAATACACCGGTTTGTCACCAATCCTCTGCCTGATTTTCTCGATGACTTTCTTGACGCCATAATCATCGATGTCGTCTGTACTGATGACTTGAAAACCAACAGTATCATCATGTTCGATGTCTTCGATTCCCTATGCAGGCGCTACGTGAAGAGCCGAGTTGCAGTAGCGGTGTAGAAGACTTGCGTACCATCATCTTGCAACGAATCCCAGCATGGATGCTCGTGTTGGTCATGAGACCTTCCTCAGCGGCGACTGCAAAGAAGGAGCCGTGTGTAATACGCTCTTGCTCAGTTGTACCGATAGGTGGCCAAGTGTCGAGATGGGCGTCAAAATGAATGACCTATGGGGAGTGAGTAGACATTTGACGGACATGCACTAGCAAACTCACCGACACGGGTCCATAAACCTTGTGTAGCGCGCGCAAAATTGGAAGCACCTAACACATTATGAGTATTACGGCAGACTAAGACACACGGGGGAGCTGACGATAGTATGATCACCCCCGAGGGTAACAATTCTCGGATGTTCTTTTCTGTCCAGTGCAAACATGCTTGTTCTCTCTTTGTATGCCTCCGAGAGGCCACCATATACGGGTCGAGCCAATAGCGTTGAATACGCGACTTCCATCTGGTCGATTGCTTTCGCGTTGTCGTAGGCGGAGAGAGGAACCTGGTTGATCATATAAGTGGTGATGAAACATGCTCGCGAAAGACAAACGCACGTCGCCGCAATCTAATGTGCTTGCACCGAAATCGGAGGGGCTACTACCCCAAGTCAACGTGTAACCCCTCGAATTACCCAGCACTTGCCTTCGAGAGCCTGATCGAATGGCATACGGCCCGAAACGTGCACCTGAAAGCCCAGGTAAACAAAAGAGCATCACAGACAGTCATCATGCAGAGGCCTCTTACCGGGGCGATAGCTCGTGGTGGTATCGAACGGGAAGCCAATGATACCGATATCGAAAGGTAAGCTTGCGTCTTCTAAACACTTTCTATACTGCAAATGGGAGAAACTGAGGGGCCCACTGAAGCCCAAGTCGTTTTGAGCCCCATATTTCGCAGTCCATGGTTCCCTCGATACATCGATCTGCGCATCCGTGCTATACGTGAAGCCATTGCCAGACACGGGTTGTTGGAGAAGATGCTCGTGATGGGAATGCCCTTGAACGAACAGGCAGGGAAGCAGAGCAAGAAGGAGAATTTCAAGTTGAGGAGTTAACATGGTTCACAAGCTTCTTCAGCTCTGGTTTTCCCCCCTATAATAGCACCGGAAATAGAAATTAAATCAATTTCGGGGTAAGCAAACAGAAAATCAATATACCTCGGCAGATTTGAGTCGTCGAAAACAACACTTCGCCTCGGCGAGAGATAGCAGGAGATAACAGGAGAGATAAGCTAAAAAAAAAGGCTGGACCAAAGCTTCAACATGTGCAACGTACCTTCCATAGAAAGAAAGGGTTTTTGGGCCAAAGAATAGGCGAATTTCGTGTCCTCAAGTGCATTCGAGAGCTAGTAGACATCGCAAGAGCTCGGTGTGCTAGAGGTTGAAACTGTCACGACTCACAGCCAGTGTCACAGTCTGATTTCAAGCACGTGATCGCGACGCGTATGCCGTCACGCTCGCCATCGACGATTCCGATTCGGGTATCTTTTTCTCTTCTCTCTTTGATTGTCATGCAGACACCTTGTCTCTTTTCGTGTCCTGAAAAACTAAGACTCTTAACCAGAGATGTCTCTATGAACATGAAATTTGGGCTTTGATGAACCTTATATTTTATGACAGCCATGCCAGTGTGCGCTTTCATATGGTACGTCAATTATGAACTTCAGTCAGGCAGCATCTCAAAGATAAGGCTAGTCTAGGAATCCGTCATTCGGACTCAATAACATATCAGTCGGTCCTGGAAGTGAGAAGATGCAGGCCGGCGAATGTGCCTTATGAAGAAAGTGATACCTCCTGCATATATGAAGAATCACGATAAGTTCCCCAAGATCTTCCCGAATCCTCTGTTTTCGACTCTTCGAATATGTCTACTTTACTGGACACCGCACCTACTCTCGAAAAGTCGAGTTCGTTTTCGAAGGTTGAAACGGATTCCATTGATAAATCAGAGTCATACGTGCAGAATGATAAGGAACAAGTCTACGACGATACAGAAGGGGTGTTTGGAGATGAAAATGTGTCGCCTAAGGTAATCACGAGAGCTGAAGATGTGGCCGTTCAGGTATACTAGTGCTTGTCATGTCCATTCAGAGTTTATCTTACACAGGCTTTAGGTCGTCTCAACGAAAGATGATCCCGAAACTCCCGTCGTGACTGCACGATCCATCTTTCTTGGCCTTGGTCTCAGCGCTTTTTCTTCAGTGCGTGCCGAAAGCCTCTGCCCGCGACATGATCTTACTAACAATGACAACCACACAGGTGTTGGGTACTATCTACACATTCAAGCCACAGAATGCAACCGTTTCACAATTATTCTCTCTCATCATCGCATACGTTCTTGGGACGGTCATGGCGTGTATGTCTTCAGGGCTCATACGTTAGAAATTGGTGTCCTAATGCTCCGTAGCCACGATTCCATCGCGCGGGCTATGGCGATATCTCAATCCAGGACCGTTTAATATTAAGTATGTGATACTTTTACCTCATCGTGACTCACGATCTAATTGCAGATATCAAGGGAGCATACTGTGATAGTCATTATGGCATCCACTGCGTCCAACGTCTCATCAACCATGGAAGTTATCGCCGCTCTCGGTGAGCTCCCATTCTTACAGCTGAAGTCAGCATCTCATCTGGACATCGTAAGACCTCTTCTATGATGTTCGTCTGAACGCTGCCGTCGCCATTTTCCAAATCTTTGCGACGCAGATGATCGGATACGGTTTTGCGGGTCTTCGTGTGTCAATTCAACCCTTCTAACGCGTGACACGCTTTTGAGCTAGTATGCCGCTTGATCTGTAGTTCGTACCTTATTGGTTTACCCAACATAGTCAGTAGAAGAACCATCTGTCCTTTTCTCGTGCTGACGCGAAGCTCTAGTGCATTCTACCCAAATTACATCTCCATTGTCAACCTGTTACAAAGCCTACACTTTGGTGGAGCTCTCAATGCGAAGAGAAGAAGGTTCTTCTGGATAGTGGTAAGTGTGTTACTTTCATCTGTAACACTAGATCTCTTATTCAAAGACAACAAGTTTGCGGTAATCTTCTTTTGGGAATGGGTAAGGGAACATTTCCATCACCTGAGGAAGCTGAATTACCTGACCTACCCTACACAGATTCCGCAATACCCTTTCCCATGTTCGTCTACAAATCTACAAAAATCATTTCCAAAACCTGATTTTATCCATTTTATAGTACTAACTGCGATATCTATTATCTGCCTTGCAGACAATGGTCGACACGACTTTGTTCGAAATCTTTTCGGTGCCGGGTCAAGTAACGAGGGAATTGGCTTATTTTCTTTCGGTTTGTCTTGGACGCTCATTACCCAGGGTAGTCCCCTTGTCTGGCCTTTACAAACTCGTACGTGAGATAATCCTCGCTTTCTTCAGATTTGATGTCGACTGACTAACTTTATAATATTGATCCCAGAGGTGAACTCCTACCGTAAGCAGAAACCTAACCCCCACGCAATAAGTGACACTGACAAACTTTGTGTTAGTCGGTATGGCTATTGGCTACATCGTCCTTACATCATGCTACTACGCCAACGTCTTCAACGGGCGCGACATTAAATGGATGTCAACCTCTCTCTTCGGGAACAATGGTTCTACATACGATCAGAGTGCCGTGATAACAGCCGATTACCACCTCAACGAGACTGCTTTGGCAGAAGTTGGTTTGCCGAGGTATACCAGTACATATGCGATTTCGCAGCTATGCTATAACCTGTCTCTCGGCGCTGCAGTGACGTCGCTGCTACTTTGGCATTGGCCTGAGTTGAAGCAAGGTATGTTGCTGTTGTTCGATTGACAGGGACTTCAATTGACGATTGAAATCTACTAAATGACGTTTTATAGCTTTTGGTAAAATGGAAATTCTGAAGAGAGGACACGCTAATATCGATGATCCTCATTATAAAGGTTATTATGTAACATCCTAAACGCCTCGCACTCTGCTGATATATGTACTCGGTATCTGCTCAGGAATGCAGAAATATCGTATGTATCGTGGTCAAGTGCATGAATAAACAATCAGTAACACATTTCACAGCTGAAGTACCCCAATACGTATATGCTATCCTATTTGTTGTCTCGCTCGCAGTGGGGATCGGTTGCAGCTATGCAGGGCCAGTCGTTCTAATGCCCGCCTGGAGTATCATCGTCTTCACAGGTAAGTTATATACTTACATGCTGCTGTTTCGACCCACCCACCCATAACGCTTACTTTCGAAACAGTCTTCGCATTCTTTATGGCCATAGCTATAGGCTTCAGTGCGTATCTCTCGCGATTCTTTATATCACAGGTTTCTGAGTTGTCGTCCCACAGTCACGGCCACGACGGGGTTCAATTTATCGATAAAGTATGCCGTGCAAATTATTGCGGCATTTATCCATCCTGGACAGCCCATGTCAGTCATTTGGATCATCTTATGTATTCTGCGCTGAGTCGATGCCATGGACGTTCGATCATGTTAGTCCCGTTATGTATGCGAACTTGTATGGCAATGCTTCCGCGTTTCAGACTTTGTACATGCTTCAAGGTGACCTTGCATCCTGTGGAGAAATTTATCATCTGATATCTGAACTCAATAGATCTCAAGCTTGGACAATACACCAAGGTGCCCCCGAGGATGACTTTTGCTGCACAAATGGTCGGGTCAATCGTTGGTTCTGTCTTCAACTACACGAGCAAGTATCTATCTTTCATTCTGCCGGTTGAATGTTTGTTGATATAAGAGTGGATATAGTGATGATTACAATTGTGGATGCCAACAGAGAGGTGCTGAAGGATCCTATTGGTACTCGTGTTGTAAGTTTGTTCTTGCTCACTCGCCTTTGAGGTATACTGAGGGGGGTGGCGTGACAACTTAAATAGTGGAGTGGATGGATCGTCCAAGGCGTCAACTCTGCCTCTGTAGCAATGGGCGCTCTTGGAAAGGAACTCTTTTCGTTCGGGAAACCTTCCGGGTACTGGATCATTCCGTTTGGAATGTAAGTCAAACCGTCTCAACCGTGCTCGCGACTTGCCATTAACACGTCAACAAGGTTCATCGGGTTGTTCACGCCTATCCCGTTCTGGATAGTGTACAAGCTTGCAAAGCCCGAAAGCAGATTATCGCGTGCGGCGAAATATGCTAACCTTCCTATCCTTCTGCTGTATATTGGATAGTGAGTGCCCGCTGAAATCCTTCCGAGTACGCGGCTCAACGAGCTCATTTGCGATTGGTGTCGTGTATTACTTGACTCTGCGCTTAGCCTTCCGTACTCTGTAAATGGACAATGGTGGTCTTGCGTAGTCATCGGATTTGTTTCGCAATGGTGGCTGCGGACACGTCGATCAAGGTGGTTTGTGAAGGTACGCCACCACATCCATTCAGAGCAGGTTAATGTCTTATTTGTCTGTATAAAGTACAATTACCTTTTGTCTGCGGCTTTGGATGGAGGTAGCCAGGTCATCCTCTTCGTTCTCAGTTTTGCTGTCTTTGGAGCGAGCGGAAGTGATGTTCCTTTCCCGACTTGGTGAGTTTGTTCTTCTCTGATTTGTGGTTGGGCACTTGATGCTGATGGGTAATGTGATGTGTCTAGGTGGGGGAATCCAGATAATCTTTCGGTGGATAGATGTAAACTCACTGACTAGTGTCCGCCTGGCAATTCACTGAATATGACAATGTTCTTAATGTGATTTATCTTTGATGAAAAGGTTCGCCAAGTTGAGATGTCATTTTGTGCGTATCTTGAGAAGAATGAATGAATTGATTTCTCTATATGGCTTGATGCCCATTTCTGTGTTCAGTCAGTTGAACGAACTGAGATGATCAGATGGGTTTCTCAAATTTTCTGTTCTCATACTTTCGTGAGGTGAGGTTGAGTTTTTCTAAGAGGGCGCAGTAACAGTATGGTTCTCCCGATCATGATTGATGCAGATGTTTGAAGCTTTGAAGTCTGATACTAACTTTTGAATGCATAACTTCAAGTGTGTTGTTTATGCAGCATTCAACGCTTGGTGAACTGAGTTTTTCTGCTGACCTCTCGTCGACCTTTGTTCAACATATAGCCCCGGGCCCTAAGTGGAGAGCCCGGAACATACGGCCGGCAAGACCCCGATGAAGTTCCATACAAAGTATTCAGATCATAAAGCCGAAAAAGCGTGTGACCGACGGATCTTTCGGCCGGCTGATCGAACTCGAGTCAGCGAAAAATATGAATTGAAAAACTTGACGTGCTAGCTTTTGAATCTCTTCTCAGTTTTACTTCCATTCCACTCTTTGAAGTTGTCGTCGGGTGTCTTCGACCCTTCCTTTCCTTCATCATGTCTCTACCCGCAAGAATGCGCGTGCAAGGCATACCAAAAAGTCCATCGTTCGTACGATGTCGGTCAACAGCTGCTACTTCGGCGTATTCGATGATTGACGCCAAATCGAGAGTAAGAGAGCGCGTGAGGAATATCAGTCGTACTACATCTAAGAGCGCGACACCTGCACCTCCTGTGTATGTACTTCTAATGTTTCTTACTGTTTGATTAGCCCGATGGCTCATTGTAACCTCTATATTACAGACGTCCAGCACCGGCACCTGGCTTCCAACAAGTGCCTTCAAAAAACACGAATGTGGACTATCCTGGACCATTTTCAGGCCCTGGTCCTGAACCCAATGCGCCTCTGGATCACACATTCGTCGGGTTGTCCGGAGGCCAAATTTTCCATGAAATGATGCTCCGCCATGGTGTCAAACATATCTTTGGGTATCCCGGTGGAGCCATTCTACCCGTTTTCGACGCCATCTACAAATCACCTCACTTTGACTTCGTCCTTCCTCGTCATGAGCAAGGCGCAGGACACATGGCCGAAGGGTACGCTCGCGTGTCCGGCCAGCCAGGTGTTGTTCTTGTTACTTCCGGTCCTGGCGCAACGAACGTTATCACGCCGATGCAGGATGCTCTGAGTGACGGTGTACCGTTGGTCGTCTTTTCTGGCCAGGTAGCGACTTCAGCCATCGGTTCAGACGCGTTCCAGGAAGCGGATGTGATCGGTATTTCTAGGGGTTGCACAAAATGGAACGTCATGGTAAAGGACATCGCAGAGCTTCCTAGGCGGATAAATGAGGCGTTCAAGATTGCTACGTCAGGTAGACCAGGACCTGTACTCGTTGATTTGCCCAAGGATGTCACAGCAGGCATTCTACGGACACCTCTACCTTACAAGGCTACTACTCCTGGTATCAATCTCGGTCTTCCGATGAATCCTCTGCAGGCTTTGGAGCCACCTTCCGATAGCGTGTTGATAGAGCAGGCCGCTAACCTCATCAACCAAGCCCAACGTCCAATCATATACGCAGGAAACGGCGTTCTGTCCTCGCCAATGGGTCCTAAACTGCTGGCTCTACTGTCCGAGAACGGTAACATACCTGTGACGACTACTCTTCAGGGTCTTGGAGCTTTCGACGAGACGAACGAGAAGAGTCTGCACATGCTCGGAATGCACGGGAGTGCATACGCGAACCTTGCTATGCAACAGGCCGACGTGATTATTGCTCTTGGAGCTCGTTTTGATGATCGCGTAACGGGCAAGGTGGATACGTTTGCTCCGGCTGCGAAGGCTGCTGCCGTACAAGGTCGTGGAGGTATCATCCATTTCGAGATTCAGCCGAAGAATATTAATAAGGTCGTCGAGGCCTCGATACCTATTCTCGGGGATGTGGTTACGAACATGGCTTCCTTGGTACCTTTGATCAAGGCGTCGAAGAGGGAGCAGTGGTTTGCGGATATTAAGACGTGGAAGGAGAAGTATCCGTTCACATATGTGAAGAGCAAGGAGGGTGACAGGATGAAGCCTCAGGAGGTCATTGAGGAGTTGGATAGGCAAGTAGCGGACAGGAAGGACGAAGTTATTGTTTCGACTGGTGTTGGACAGCATCAGATGTGGGCTGCCCAGCACTACCGGTGGAAGTTTCCTCGTACTATGGTCACCTCCGGTGGTCTCGGTGTACGTTTCATCTCATGAAAATCATGTGTGGGCTTGTGCTAATGCGCTGCTGATCAGACTATGGGTTTCGGTCTACCTGCTGCTATTGGTGCCAAGGTAGCGGCTCCGAGGAAAACCGTGGTGGATATCGACGGGGATGCCTCGTTTAGCATGACGGCAATGGAGCTTGCTACAGCATCACAGTATAGCATTGGTGTTAAGGTGCTCGTTTTAAATAACGAGTTCCAAGGAATGGTACTGCAGTGGCAAGGTCTGTTCTTCTCCCGTTGGATGTCTCCTGGTGATGTATTGACTTGCATGATAGATCTATTCTACGATGCAAGGTACTCGCACACGAGAATGACAAACCCGGACTTTGTCAAGCTCGCTCAGGCGATGGGTGTACACGCGATACGGTGCAGCTCTATTTCAGAGCTTCCTGCAAAGATGAAAGAGTTTTTGGAGTATGACGGCTCGAAACCTGTGTTGATGGAATGTGTGGTGGAGAAAAATGAGCATGTGTTCCCTATGGTGCGTAGGCTTGGCGGCCTGCCCGATCTACCGGGTAATGAATGACCCTATGCTCATCGTGCTACTTTATAGGTCCCTGCTGGCAAAGCTCTGCATGAGCAGCTCTTACATCCTGCCCTACGGGGATCTGCATAGTTCTCACCCTCCATCGGTTTGGTTGTATTAACGATAATTTTTAACATCTGGAAGTTAAATTCACGAATTATATCTACTTGACAGGATACGATTCATACACACTTATTGCATTCACAATTACTGATTCTCGCATCCACCTTGCATTTGGCTTTACCGTGTACTTACTTAAAACTTTGTATCATCTCGTACAAAACAAAATGCCGGGCAATATCCAATAATTGCCCGCCACCTAGCTATAATTTTATACGCAGTACTTTGAATTGAAGGTGGTGGTTCGTTCAACGGTGTCTAATTTGTCTGGTGAGAAATAGAACCAAATGGAATTATGACATCGAGTGACAACACGGGGATAGCAGTTGTTGATTCCGCTCCGTCATCAGCAGAGCCGACCCACGCAGGCGCTGCAGGACGATGAGCGGTATGGCAGCAGATATAACCTCTGAACATTCTATACAAAGTTCAAGTTTATCTTCGTATAATATCACTCTAAACCTCACTTCGCTCAGCTCTTTCTTCGCCTACCCATCTCGTTTACTCGCCCGGATGCGCAAGAGCGACGAGTTCGCCACTCGCGAGGCTGTTGCTGTTTCTTCGTTGCCCTCTCTTGACCCTTCTAGTTGGGCGACAGGTACTCCAGTAGAGCGTGGTCCTGGTGATGCCCCCATTGCAATGCCCCCGACGGTCTTTCCTGGACCATGGGGATTCTTTACTTCGGGGTATATGGCTGGTCTATTCGTGATGGTGAGTTTTGATTTCCTATTACACAGTCTCAAACTAATGGCGACACCTTAGGCTGTCTTGATGCATCGAATAGAGAACATCGTAGTCCCTACACGCATACCTCATGTGGACCACACGTATATGTCGCACCGCGCTGGCCGACACCCATGGACACGTAGGGTATACGGATGGTTCCTACCTCTAGACATCAACCGAACAGCCACTCGCCTCGCATTTCACCTGCCTACGTTGTATTTCATTGGCAGAATGCTTCTCATGTGGTTTCTGCTTCTTCTCCAAACATCTGATCTTTATCCAAAGACTGAATCCGGTGTCGTGTTCCGCCTCGGGCGCTGGAGCGAGACGCGTGAGATGCAGGATATTAGTTGGCAGACGTTTTGTGCTGTTTGTGCTGCCTTCTGTGTTGAGACGTTCGTGAAGGGTCTAGATGGCTTCCGAGTTGGGTTTGGGTCCCATATGCAAGCTAACACTTCACCGTTTAACTTGGTAAGGAGTTCTCTCTGAGTATATCAGTATGAAGCTAATAGTGCTCGTAGGTCGGCTACGCTTTCTTGCTGTACATCTACTCTTCTCCCGTGACTCACATAAAACGACCGGCCGACTTACCTTCTCGTCCAGACAAACATGTTATCGTCACGATCACCATTCCTCTCTTGCAATTATTTATCTTCCACCTTCTGTCTGTCCGCAAACGCTGGTCAACTCACCGCTTTATTCCAACCGCCCTCTCATCCTTCCTCTCCCTCCTCCACTTCCACTCTACCCTGATCGCACATATGAACATTTTCTATCCTTTCCAATCTCAATCTTCCCCCGCACCTACGCTTCTCGCCACACCCATGGCCTCAACAGATTTTGTTCCTCCCACCGCGATACCGGAGGCCCGAACCACCCAGGCCTCTGGCCCCATCAATGTTGTGGGTGCGCAAAGTCCGACAACCTCTAAATATTCTAGCCCGACAGGCACAGCGAACTACCCCATTCTCAATTATATCCCGAATGTCTTCGAATCGCTGTTGCTTTTAACGATTACGTTAACCATATTCCTCAATGCAGTCACCCAGCTTTTGCTTACTGGACGCGTCTCAAGGCCGTTACTTGGGCTAGGACTTACGGGTCCAGGTGCGTCTTGTTTCATCTGTGTTGGAGTCATCCACTGAATTTCG
>JH814844.1:57332-69804 GCA_000296255.1 Omphalotus olearius VT 653.13
CCCTGGGATGAAGATTTCGGTGTAGTGCTTCTTCGAGTTGGGACTGCGAGTTTGGAAGCTACGGGTTTAAGAGGATGGGGCAATGAAGTGGGAGTGATAGTCGCTCCCCCTGCTTTGTCCACCTCCGACTGGCAACAAACACGCGGGAAGGCGGAAACGCGGGAGGTCGAGTATGGGAGTTTGCAGTTGAGCAGGACGGGGGTTCTCAGGGTGTATGAAGGGCGTGTGGTCACTACTGCGCCTGTTTCTTTGTCGGGGAGGAAGGGGATGGAGATGAAGAGAAGGGTGAAGATGCTTAAAGGGTTGGGAAATGAAGTCAGGGATGTCGACCTTGGAAATGGGAATGCCTATGACGAACGCGATTGGAGAGGGTCGGGAAGAAGGAGATATGCGCCTGGTTCTGGGTCCGTGTCTGCAAGCAGCTTCGGTGTGCCTGGAGTGTTGACTGTTAGCGCTGGATGGTGGAGGGAGCTGAAGAGGTTTTTCTGGACTGGCTGGGGTGTATTGAAAGTGATTCCTGGGGTGATGCGGGATGTACTCAGGGGGAGGAAAGGGCGGGGTGTTGATTTGGATGGAGAAGGTGCTGGTGCTGACAGCGGAAGAAGTGACGGTGAAGGGCGCAGCGGAGGAGTTGATTGGGAAGGAGAGGGAGGGTATCAAAGTGGGGAAGATGATGATGAGGACGATATGGGCGATGTGGAATTGTACGATAGGTTCTTGAGAGGAGAGGAAGTCAGTGATGATGACGGGAACGGTGGGGAGTGGGTTCAGGGTAGTGAAAGTGATGAGTTTGGAGTTCGGTCGGAATCTGAGTTTGACGAGGAAGACGAAGAGGGAGAGGTGGAGGATGGGGAGGAACTGGCTCGTGGAAGAGAGCTCGAGACTGTCGGTCTTTATGCCGATTTAGGTGAAAGGGAATCCACACCCGGCGCTACGTCCTCCACAATGCTAGCTCATATGGCTTACTCTGGAGACTCACCGCTTACGAGGAGGAGGTTTGGGTCGCTTATGGCTGGTGGGATGCCGGCGCATGAGACGGGTACGTGTTTCATGATTCGACGCGTCGCGTCTTGTGTTTCTCCAATGGATATTTCTGACACGATTTTTACTTTGTTTTCCGACAGCTCAACACCGGCCGAGTTCTACGAAAGCGGGCTTAGGGGCATTCGCCAGGGGCGACACGGACTCTAGTCGGCGGAATTGTGTCATATGCACGATAGAAGCTCGACAGATTATTTGCTGGCCTTGCCGGTGAGTATTATTTCTTATTGTGCACCTTCTGTTTCTTTTGGACTGTTTTCGTAAGTTGGTTTCTTACTGTATGTGATTCGCAGGTGCCTGTCCATGTGTGATGGGTGTAGAGAGAGTCTGGCTTCGAGATCGGCTGCTTCGAAGCATCGTTGTCCGTGTTGCAGGAGGACGTGAGTTGTTCATTCATCTCTGTTTCTGTCGCTTACTCTAAGTTTTTCAGGGTGGAAGGATACTCTAGGATATTTATTCCTTGAATGGAGAAATCGCAAATGAACTTGGAAAGGATTGGTTTCGAAGAACGGTACACCGTACATGTGTATATTTGCCAACGGATCTGTTGTAAAATATAAGGAAATGATTTGTTCAACAGGCAGATGATTCCATGCCCTGTTGAGGTTGTCTTGTTCACTCGAGGTCACGGTAATGTACAACAGGATGCGTTCATCGGACATGTTATATTCGATGCCAAGACATACTAATATTACAGCATATTGCAGATGAACGTGCGCCACGCGCATTGTGTTTCCCCTTCTATGGGTTGAGCGTATAAAAACGCGTTGGACAGATGTGAAAATCTCACCCCGGGCCTCCTGTCGACGCGGGTTCAAGGATTAAGATGATCAGGAACAGTGTTATCATCGCCGCGCTGTTCATTCAACACTGCCTGGCGGCTGTCACGACTGGAACTTTCAATGTCTTGACATACAATGTCGCTGGACTTCCTGGTCAGTTCCCTTCGTCTTTATCCGGGCCATAGAGCTGAAAATCTTGGTTTCTCTTAGACCTACTATCCTCAAGCGACCCATCCGTGGACACACCGCCATACCGCACGCCGACCTCCGGTGGCGCAGGTATTGGCAGTGGGCTCAACACACTCTCGGATTTCCCGTACATTGATTTTGAGCGTACGACATGGGACGACTGTTATATCAATAGCGGAGACTGTCTCACCCCGAAAGGCTTCACGTTTATGCGTGTACGAGTCGCTGATGGGCTCTGGATTGATTTTTATAATCTTCATGCGGATGCTGGGTCAGAGGACGGAGATCGGAGCGCGCGCGCGTCGAATTTCGAGCAGGTGACGGAGTATATGAGTACCTGGTCTGTTGGTATGCCAGTTGTATTGATGGGGGATACGAATTCGAGGTATACAAGTATTGTTGATTCTGATTCTTTGCATGGGATATTGGATAACGAAGGTCTGACGGATTCTTGGGTGAAGAATGCACGAGGTGGTGTGTTCCCTGTTGAAGGGACTGATGCACTGGTGTGTGATTTCCCATTTCCGGATGGAACGACGCAGGAGGAGATGGTTGCGTGTGAGGTTGTGGATAAGATGATGGTTAGGGGGAGTACGGCTGTGACGCTCACACCGACAGCGTTTATAAACGAGGATGAAGAATTTTTGGATGCGAATGGTGGTACACTCAGTGATCATTATCCTCAGAGCTCGATCTTGAGTTGGACGTTGTCTTCGGCTGTTCGTCTGGATGATCCTGTGGGGGGGCCTCATGGGACCCCATACAATGACCTCCCGACGATTTTCACGGGAGGTTCCGTATCAGCAATGACTTCCATCACCATCCGGTCTGGGGATCGTGTCGATGCGGTCTCGTATACTTTATCGACAGGAACTACGGTATCGCATGGAGGTACAGGCGGGGATCCGACTACGTTGATTTTGAATGCTGGCGAACGGATCGTGCAAATTACAGCGTGCTCGGCAAAACATGATGATACGACTAGAGTGTTTTATGTGGATTTCTTGACGAATCAGGGAAGAACTTTGGTTGGGGGTGTGTCTACGGATGATTGTTCGACGACTAGTATACCTACTGATGCGGGAGCTGGAGGGAAAGCTTGGGGACTTGTTGGTTTCTGGGGGAGGTCAGGGGATGAGATGGATAGAGTTGCGGGTATTTGGGGTGCTGGGTATTGATTTGTTTGAAGATTCTTAGTACAAGATGAATTCAATGAATTCAATACAGTCTACCTATTGTACCGCGGCCTGACAAAGCAAACGATTATCGATCCATGACCGGATGAGTCATCCAATTTGTAATCTTCAAATTGAAATCGCGCGAGATGACAAGAGTATTCGCAAGCAGCACACTATGGCACTTATAAACTCTTTGTTCAAACTCTCTGCTCGCCCGCCTTTCTTCTTTACATTCATACCCCCTTAGAACGATTCAAGGCGTATCCAGCTTTTTCTACTTTCACACTAGACAGATCCGATTAGGATGACTTTCGACTCTTCGAATCAAGTGAACGGGTCTTCGCGGGCAGCGGCGACTAATGGCCATGCTAATGCTGCTAATGTTAATGTCAATGGACATCACCACAATAATCACTCGACGACTATCAATGGATACCATAAAGCGAAATCGGTCGTAGAAGGTTTCGGTACTCGTGCTATCCATGTAGGATCCGAACCGAGTAATGAGACTGGAGCAGTGATTCCTGCGATTAGTCTCAGTACGACTTATAAGCAGGAAGGTGTTGGGAATCATAAGGTCTGTCATGAACGAATTTTACTTCACTGTTTGAGATGTTGACGATGAGGATAGGGATTCGAATATTCTCGCTCGGGAAATCCAAACCGAAATGCACTCGAAGAGACTCTCGCTTCGATCGAATTAGGCGGGTCAGAGGCACTTGCGTTTTCGTCAGGTTCATCGACAACAGCGACGATTATACAGTCGCTTGGACCTAATGCTCATATCATATCGGTTAACGATGTGTATGGGGGTACATTCCGATACATGACCCGCGTAGCATCGGAAAACCAAGGCTTGGAGACTACCTTTGTCGATTTAGAAGATCTCTCTTTGGGCGGTGAAGCCGAGCGGAGGTTCCTCGAGAGTTTAAAACCAAACACTAAACTCATCTGGGTCGAGACCCCTACGAATCCTACGCTAAGGGTTATAGATATTCAAAGACTAGTCGAAATTCTCGATACCCGATACCCAGATTCTCAAATTGGCGACCGACCACTTTTACTGGTAGACAACACGTTCGCATCACCGTTCTACAGTTCCCCACTTCTCCTCGGTGCAGATATCGTTATGCACTCTTTAACGAAATATATCAATGGGCATTCTGATGTTGTAATGGGAGCTTTGGTTCTACCCCCGAGACATGCGGAGGTTACGAAGAAATTGCGGTTCTTGCAGAATGCTATTGGGGCTGTACCTAGTGCGTATGATTCTTGGCTTGCGCAGAGGGGAGCGAAGACGTTGCATTTGAGAATGAGGGAGCATGGGGTTAATGCGCTTAAGGTTGCGAGGGCTTTGAAGGGGAGTAAGTGGGTTGAAGAGGTTATTTATCCTGGGTTGGGAGGAAAAGGAAAGGGGAAAGCGCAGGAAGTTGCGTGGAAGAATCTTAGCCCTCATGCTAAGAAATGGATTGAGAGTTTACCTGCTGAATCCAAAGGTGAAGGCGATGCAGCAGAGGACGGCGGTTTCCCGTTCTCTGGTATGGTTTCTTTTAGGATTCGGAAACCAGATGAGTCCACGACGGACGAAGAGCTTGCTGGGATGACGAGCAAGTTTTTGAGTTCGTTGAGGTTGTTCACGCTTGCGGAGTCTTTGGGTGGTGTTGAGAGTCTTGCTGAGGTACCGGCGAGAATGACGCATGCGAGTATACCGAAGGAGGAGAGGGAAAAGTTGGGTATTAGTGAGGGGTTGGTTAGGTTGAGTGTTGGGGTCGAGGATGGGCTTGATTTGGTTAGGGATTTGGAGAATGGATTGAGGGAGGTTTTTGGGAGGTTGTAAGCAGAAAGGATGATTTTTTCCTTCTCCTTGGATTTGTAACTTGATTTAATGAGTGTGGACCGAGTTAATAGCACGTAGATTTTATGTATGAATGAAATAATATATAGGTCAATACACTAATATCTGGCTACAACAGGACTATACATAATACACATGCCTCACAGACCTAGGCCTCATCCCGAAGTCGGGTTCTCAACCTCTCAAGTGCCTTCCCGAGCTCGTTCCTCCCCCGTCGGTCCGCACCGATACCCCAGAACGAGTCTTTATCCGAGTCCTATCATGAAAGTCAGTAAGAAATCGCATTAGGTACACCACGCCATACCTCAACAAGCTCAGCATCACCCGTATCCAAAAGCTCTTGTTTCAAAGAACGATGTTGAGTGAATTTAAGGTAGAGTGTTTCTTCCATCTAGAGGGGGGGGGGGAATCGGGTTAGTGATCTACTTCAGAAGGAAGAAAGGGAAAAAAAACCGAACCTTTTGAATGTTCACTTTCTTCCAATCTCTACGTACCTCCGGCTGGAACCTTCGTGCTTCGGAGAAAGCGACGCTAGGTCTTTCGGAGCATGTACGGATGTGTTCGGCGAGGTATGGTCGGTGGTCTTGAAACTGTATAGGAGGGAGTAGAGTTTAGTTAACTACCGAAGGAGTTGTGGAAGTATATTCTTTTACCTTGAACGACTGAAAGAGATGTTCACTGGTAGGATACCTCTTTCCCTTGTAATATACCTGATGAGTAGAAAAGTTTGTAAAACCGTAGTATGGATCGGTTTTATTATAGAAGAGGATTTTTCGACGAGGTTTCTTGTACCCCCCACCGCTGTAGTTGTTGTTATTGTTGTTATTCCCGTTTGGTAACAAACTCTGTAGCCACCCAGGAGACAAACTACTGGTGCTGATCGGCGAGCTAATGGACAAGTGACGCCAATCGGAGGCTGGAGCAGAGGAAGGTTTAAGTGATTGAGGACGAGTGTTGTTGTTGTGGGTCATAGTATTAGGGGATTGGATTGTGGGGATGTAGAGATCTTGTGCGGAACGTGAACGTGTGCAGGTGTCTGAGGTTGTTGGGTCGACTCCGGGACCTCGGTGGGTGATGTCGAGGAGGAAGTGTTTCTCGGAGACTGATTTACTGCGGTGGACTGGTGAGAAGGGTGAAGCTGGAGTTGGACGGCTCGATCCTGGGGCTGAAACGGGGAAAGAGTCCGTGGTGATAGTCGCCATTGATATAGAATCAGGACTTGCTCCTCCGCCTCTGGATACCTCTGAGATATCAACGATTTGAGCACCGTTCTCTGATATCTCGGCGAGCTGGGAGACGGGGACATGGAGTAGATAACTCCTGCGCTCTTCGACGCGTACGATACATGAGGCCTGCGAGGAACCAGTGGGAGATAGCGGACCTATGGCAGAAGGAGATGGGGAAGAAGAAGAGGGTGTAGTGCTAATGATTATTGGCGTGCGGGTACGTGTGGACATTGTGAAAAGCGTAGCTGGTAGCGGAAGATGGACGACGATTAAAGTAGCCTCGTCGTTTTACATGCTCGGACATGCCAACTCAGTGTGCTTCGCCTCGAGGTTGGGTCGTGCGTTTGGTGGCGCTTGTGTGTCCAGTGCGTGTAAGCGCCCAAGCTCTGCACACGCGTCTACAACGAGTTCAAAGCTCATGGTCTTGCTCAAACTCAATCTCTAGCCTCCAAATGCAAACGCTGCGCACCCATTCCCATTCAATGGGGTGCCATTGCGTTGATTCCTTTCAGAAAAAAAATGCAGAATTGACCGCTGGGTCAGGCCCAAGGTCCACTAGAGACGATACGAGGGGATCGCTGTGAAGTACACGGAAAACCCGACCGCTGGAAATCAGACCGTACATGTCGCAACCTCTGGCAATGTTCGCGTGGAAACCACAGTGGAATGAACTACGCGTATGACTTCCGCACCTTGCAAGTACCTCCGAATCGAAAGAGCGAAGCAACCGCGAACGAGGGTGTACACCGGGGAGGGGATATTTAATTCAACCCATTCATTCCTCGTAATTCCCCTGTCAACCCTCGCTTTGCTTAGCTGAAACATCAACACCAGACGAATATGGCGATAGACGAGCATAGCATTGCCCACCCCTCGAATCGGCATAGGAGTTCGGCTCATTTGCTGGCTTTGAAGAAGTCTGATGCTCAGTATGTTCAAGGTGGGTGGTGTGTATTTCACGGAAAGTGACTGATATATGGATATTGTAGTTGAGAAACTGTTCAAGAAAGGTTGGAGACACCCACATAAACCCAAACCCTCGGTCAAGGCAATTTACAAGGTTCTCTTCCCGGATGAGGTTCTAGAGCTTTACGGTAATTACTGGTGCGTATGTACTTCATTCCACCTTTACCCTTTTCTATCAAATAACCTACTCTCAACGGACCCGTCGCTTATTTACTCTCCTCCAGCTCGAAAGTACGCGTATTCAACCTCTTGTCAAAGTACAGCAAAGGCGCGAACGAGCAGTTGTTGTTCCATGGGACTACGAGGACTTGTTTGATTGGCGAGGACACGGGGAATGTGTACCCGTGTTCGATAGGTAGTTGTTCGTTGTGTGGGATCGTTAGAAAGTCTTTTGATGTTGCCAAGTGCGGTAAGTGAGTTGTTCGGTGGGTTTCGTGTGCCTAGAGGTCTGATTCGGTGAGGTTTCTTCTGTTTTCAGGATCGAAACATTCATTCCAGAGGTGGGCAGGCGAATCCTTTCCCTCAGAACACAGAAAAGGGCCCTAACAATTCCTTTCCTTCTCAGGTTCGGATCAGGGATCTACACAACCACTTGCTCATCCAGTTGCGTCCTCTTTCCTTCCCTCCTTCCTCTTTCCCATCCTCTGACTCTAGTCAACCTTATTCAGAAGCAGACGACTACTTCACCAACAAAACCAAAAACTCCAACCTCCGCGTTCTCCTAGTCAGTCGTGTCGTTGTAGGAAAACCATACAAACGTCTGCGTACGGATACTACCATCGATGGACCGCCTTGTGGGTATCATTCTGTGCGTGGACTCTTCTTTCCACAATCGAACCCACGTACTAACGTATCTCATCTCATCCCCACAGATCCTGGGAGTTCCAGGAATCGATCTAAACTACGAAGAAACGGTGGTTTATGATAATGATGCTATAAGACCTGCGTATATACTTGTTTACGCTAAGGAGTCTCCTCTTCCACCACCACCACCACCACCACCGTCGCATGTACCGCCGCAAGCACAGGCATATTCACTGCATTCGGCATCGTCGTTGTTGTTGTCGGTTATTGCTTCGAGGACGAAAAACGGCGGGCCGAGTACGGGGCGAACACCAGCTCCGGGGACGAAGGCTGGGTCGGCTTCAACGCAACCGCGGAAGAGTGCGAGTGCGAATGCCCAGTGGGTGCTTGTGGATTCAGCGCAGAAGACTGATGCGAATACGGGTATGAATACGAAAAGGAGTCATGCTGGTACGGTGAAGCATGCGAAAGCGCATATCGCTACGTTGTTCAGGACACCGTTGGTTTCGTATTAAAAAGGAGAGGGTGTAGTGTGATATTGGTAAGTCGATCTGTGACTTGGATTCGTGGTTTCTTGGCTATTTGCGGTTTTTGTTTTCTGTTCTGTTCTACCCCGGATGGCGATTTATTGTTATACTATCATTATCATATTATGAGGAGTAACCGTGAATAATATTTATTTGATACTAGGCTCAAGACTTTGGAAATTAATGAAATGTACTGCGTACACCCGGGCGGTATGCAGATGTGGAGGCTGGATGTGCTGTTTCCAATGCGTGCTTGGGTTTCACATGTTACATGTGTATCCCATCCCATCTCATCTCATCCTGGCTCCTGGCATCACGTTGCACCGTTGCACATTGCAGCGTAGTATGTGTACCGCAGCACGACTCGATGTGGACTAGACTGACTAGAACTTGCTGTACATGATCACATAGGCAGGGTTGATAGCTTCCGCTGTGGGAACGAACAGGGATGTATCGTTCGGGAACTAATTTGCTTGGAGTGAGTGGATTTTCTTTAATGTGTGGAAAGAATACGTTTTGCTCACTTCTTTGTCTTTTTCCACTAGAACATCACAGGCTATCATCACGCGGTAGGGAGAGGACGTGCATGATGTAGCGAATGCGTCTGAGAGGTAAGGGTTTTTATAAGAGTATATCCCTTCTCCGAATCTAACGAGTAGTCAGTCAAAAGCCAAGATAGATAACTCGGAATATGGACTTACCTCCCGTTGTTATGCGGTTCCTCAAAAGCAAAAGCTTTGAATGACGATTTGAGGATATTACATATCCCGCAGGACTTGAAATCGCATAAGGCTGCGTCACCGGGTTTAGTTCCTAGATCGCAGATACACTGGGAGGCGTGGTATGTGTGGTGTTCGCGTGGTGCGGAGAGCTTTTTCCTTTAGGAGGAGGAGGAGGAAAGGGGGGTGTGAACAGATGCTGTAAAGAGGCGCAGCTAGGCATGCATGGGACAGACATACCGATATGCGGAATATCGAGTCCGAGCGTCTCGCGGGACGGTGACTTCGTATATCTTGTCAACAGTCGGAAGACCACCTTCATTTCGTGAGTCCCATTCGTTGATGAATTGCTTGCGGACTGAAAAATGAAATAACAGTTCAATCACCGGAACTTACCAAAAGTATCATAGGGAAAGGGAAGGGAAGGGAAGGGAAGACCATCCCGGGACTTCTGAATCTTACCTTGTTTGAACTTACTCTCACTACCATTCAGTTCCCTCAATCGTGTCCCATCGCGCGCTGCGATCTGATCGCAACTAATACAGAGTCCTCTTCCGGTGATACTCTGTGGTTGAACGTGGCATCTGTCGCATTTCTCTACCTGGCCCTGCCTAACGCCCTCTTTGGCGTGTGCTTCGGAGCAGAATCCTGAAAAGGCGGGTCGTCCGGTGAATTTGCAGCCTGGGAGGGTACATGATGGTGGTACGCTGGGACTTGGGGTACTTGATGTGAATCGGCCTGCTCCTGAAAAGGAAGTCGGTTGCTGCTGCTGCTGTTGAACCCCGTTGTATGTGGAGGTTCGAGCGCAGGTGCGACTGCAGTAGGGGTGTTTATAACCTTGCGCTTCGACAAATTTGGGTTTTTTCCCGCATATCTGTTGAGTTGACGAGGAGCAAAGGAGGAGGAAGGGAGGAAAAACGATTCATTCATCGTTCGAATCAGATCATCTACTCGATCGAATTCCGGGGACTTTGCTTTACCTCGCACATATCATCCTGAGGTTGAGGTGAAGTTCGTCGTTGACGAGGACCCAAGTTATTAGCGAGCTTGGTGAGTGTGCCAACCATGATGATGGCGGTAAGAATGAAAATGGTGAATGTGTAGGAATTTTCGGTGGAACTTATCATTTGCGTGTGGCCAGTTGGCTTTAGGGGGTTCTTGTGCAATGTGTATAGGTGGTGGGGGTATAACAAAGCTTGCAGACCGAGAAACACGCGGTCGTGCCGAAGACGCTGAAAGTTGCTCCTGTGACCCCATGCCTTGTCCGCATTGTCTTCAGGCTCACTTGGCCAGACGTTTGACACGAAGAAGATCCCTATGGACTTTTGGATTATGGATATGAATTGATTTCCTCCCTACCTTTCCTGCTTTAAAGGTCTTTCTTGAGGTTACTACCAAACATACCTTCCCTTCCCCTCAATTGGTCCGACATACATCAAATTCCCAAGTCTCTTCTCCTACCTCCTGAAGCACCCCAACATCATTTTGAGATGAGCACCGCCACAATTCCCCCACTTTTGTCGCTTCTGCATGGTATAGCTACGCACAAAGCAGGTTCGACAAGGGCTCAACCTACTACTGGCGTTGCGGCATCCTCAGTTCCTGGACAAACGACTCTCGCCAATCTTCCTGCAATCTTGGCCGGTTTAGGAGTGGGTAACACCAATCCGCCGAATACTTCGAATGCACAGCAGCTTGCATCTGCTGTAGCGGCTTTGGCTGCTGGAACGACACCGCCGGCTAGTACGATTCCTCCGTTGTGCGAGGTCAGTGGTGATGATTCGTTCTTTCGAATGGAAGTGGAGCATCTGGATCTCATTTGGAATTCGCGGTAGAATTGTCATTTGAAACCCAAGTATAACGATGGAACGAAGACGCATTCGTATTGTTCAAAGACCTGCGCCGCTCAGGCTGTTGCTGCTGCGAACGTTAATGGAAGCTCCTCTAACAACTCTGCAAACTGTGATGTTCGTTTATGTTTTGGTTTCTGTTGGACAGCCTCTGATGGGTATCTGTTATCTCAGTTCTGCCATACGAGGCCGAAACATCCAGGACATCCTTACTGCGGTAAAGCGTGTGCTAAGAACGCAGCTGCTTCTAGTGGGGCTGGACAGACGAACGGTACTGCACAGCCGAATGTTGGAGGGAGAGGTGAATTGTCTTTTTTTTTAATCTTTAGTTTTCATCCTTGGATTTCTGATATCGGGTACTTCATTGCACAGGGACGGCTACATGCCATGCGCCTGGGTGTAACAAACCCACACATGTCAACGCGGATGGTACGCCTGGAGATTACTGTTCCTTGAGGCATAAAACGTCAGTTACTCGTGTAGATCTCATCCGTTCGGCTATTTGACCTGTCATCTCAGCCTTGGGGAGACTCTTTGCCTGTTTTGTCTTCAAAATGGGAAGAAATCAAATTCAAACTTTTGCAGCAAGAAATGCTTTGATGATGCCGAAGCGAAAGGACCTATGCTTTTGGAGGTACCTGTAGGGCATGCTACGTTCAAGAGTGGTATGTGTAAAGGATTCGTGGATTTACTTGATCTGATTTCGGGCTTTCGAAAGTGTCGGAACAATTCAAGACGTCTTGGAGACATCCAGGAACTAAATGCCCTGAGGTTAAGCATATCTACAAGGTCCTTTCTACACACGCTTCTTGGGCTGCGTATAATGCATACAAGTACGGACTACATCTCACTGCATTCCTTCCCGATCATTGACGACAAATTCTTTGTTCAACTAGAGCAAGTGTGGAAGCGCGAGGTCAGTTCATCGCTGCTGGTCGGTCTGCAGGGAACGAGAATCGTCGCTGGCACGGCACGAGGAGAGAGTGCCTTTTAGGAGATCCAGGTCAAACGCAATTTTGCAGCTCCCAGACGTGTCGCTTGTGTGGTATTATCAAGACTTCGTTCAGTCTTAATTTCTTTGGGAAGAATACTGGATGGGGAAGGTGAGATGGAGTGAGGACTCTTTTGTGAGGTTCCCTGAAAAACTCAAGGTTTGTTTGGTGTAGATTCGGGAAGGGGATATATACGTCGTCTACGTCTTCAAAGTACGTGAACGTACTAAAGTCATTGGAGAAGTCAAAGTCGATGGTTTATTTTGTCCCCCTCAGGTCCAATGACTATTCTACCAATGGCACCACCTCAACTTTGAAAGCTATGCTTTTGAATAAGGTTGTG
>JH814844.1:69831-88336 GCA_000296255.1 Omphalotus olearius VT 653.13
ACGGCCCCACCGGCGGGATACGACTCTGTATGTGGCAGCATCAATCATTTTTTGCATTGACACGTCCTGACTCGAATGATATCAATATAGGTTCTTGCGGAGAAAGGTGCAAGTTTGAACTATGACGAACTCATTGTATACACAGAAGAGGCGATTAGACCTTCTTTTCTTGTTATGTATGAAGTATGAGTGGTATCCATGCCTGCTAGTGGTGGAGTCTTTTGCTGTAAATACTAGGTCTGACCTTGTATAGCTATAATATATCATAACTTAATTAACTTGAATATATAATTAATGGAATGCTAGAGAACAATACTCATTTACCCGTCCTTTACCGCTGCAGGAGCAGACGGCGGAGCACATTACAGTTCCAGTAATCAATTCTTGGTCCGTCTCATAACCCTTGGAAGAGTGTTTATTGGCTGAGAAGTTGAAGCTACTTACTGCCTATATTTACGATTCGAGGAAGACAACAGCGAAGGAGCGATGAGCGGAGTTCGAAATGTAAAATCTTATCATCCTCGCTTTGACCGTCAATCAGCCTAATTTCCAATGGCGATTCCCTGGCACTTCTGTGCTGAATGGATACCTTCTCGATAGGCCGGCGTTGCGTCCCCTTCTACCAAGGGCGTCCCCAGCGGCATAGCAAGTTAGTTCTACCTCACGATCGTCGACAAGGCATGATAGAATGTAGTATCCGGGCATGGCGATGATCTCCTTGTTACGTTCTTGGAGTAGGAAGAAGAGCGCTTCCACGGTGCACAGAGACTGCCTCTGCACGCCCAGCTGGTTATTAAATACCGGTATGCGGAATATGAGTATGACCGTCCCGAAGGAGAATGACTTCGTAAATCTTGTCAACGGTCGGAAGATCACCTTCATTCCGTGGGCTTCATTTGATGGATTGCTTGCGGACTGCAAGTCAAATAACATTCAGCCATCAACGGAGCTTCGAGCTTCGAGGACACAGCGATTCTTACCTTTCCACTTCTGCTCTCACTAGCATTCTCAATCGTGTTCTAGCGCGCGCGGCGATCTGATCACAACGAATGTAGAGGCCTCTCTGGTGACACTCTTGGGCTTGTATGCGCGCCTGTCGCACCCTTCTGCCGGACTTTGGGGTGTTCCTTCGGGGTACAATGCTGAAAAGGCGGGTTAACCGATGAGGCTGCAGCCTATCAAGGAGCCTGCAGGACTTGTAGTAGTAGGTGTGGATCGGCCTGCTCCGGAAAAGGAATTTGAGACTTATCGTTCGAACTAGATCACCTACACGATCTTCTTACATTGAGTGAGGCTCAGGGAAGCAACAAGTTGATCAGGGTACAAAAGGCGCTGAAGATTGCTCGAAGATCGCCCTGTGACATGCCTTGTCCGCATTGTGCTCAAGCTTCTTGTCTGAGTGTCTGGATATGGATATGAATTGGGACCCCCCCTCCGCTGATTTAAAGGTCTTTCTCGGGGTCGCTACCTAGCATACCTCCCCTTCATCCGACTCTTCAATCTCCTCAAGTTTATCACCCTCCTGAAGCACTATTACCCCACAGAAATTTGAATGACCACAGCCAAAGTCCCACTTTTCTCGCTTCTGCATGGTCTTACCTCCACGCACCAACCGGGCTCCACAAGGGGTCAACGTACTACTGGTATCACAGGACCCTCAACTCCTGGACAGACGTCGCTCGCCAACCTTCCTGCAGTCTTGGCCGCCTTAGGTGTGGGTAACACCACTGGGCCATCTAATTCAAATCCACAGCAGCTTGCGTCTGCTTTAGCGGCCTTGGCTATTGCAACAACGCCACTGGCCAGTATGGCGTCCCCGTTGTGCGAGGTCAGTGGGTGTGACTGTTCTTCGTGGACATCTAGATATCATTTCATCTGGAAATGCTGCAGAACTGTCATCTGAAACCCAAGTACAATGATGGTACAAAGACACACTCGTATTGCTCAAAGACTTGTGCTACTGCTGCGAACGCTAATGCAGGTACTAACAACTGTGATGTTAGTTTGTGGTCTTCGCATGGAGGTTCTGATTTTAAATAATCAATGATACTTTGTATCTCAGTTCTGTCACGTAAGACCGAAACACCCAGGTCACCGTTACTGCGGTAAAGTCTGTTCTAAGGCATCTGGTGCTGGACAGACAAATAGCGGACGGAAAGGTGGGTTGTCTTCACCGTTCGAAAACACAGACTCACTGATATTGACCAGGAGCGGTGACATGCCACGCCCCTGGGTGTACCAAACCAGCCCACGTCAACACGGATGGTAAATCTGGAGATTACTGTTCCTTGAGGCATAAAACGTCAGGCATTCGTTCCATCTCATACATTCTGCTATCTGACTTGTCGTATTAGCCTTGGGGAGACGCTCTGTCTGTTTTGCCTTCAGAATGCGAAGAAGACGAATTCTAATTTTTGCAGCAAGAAATGCTTTGATGATGCCGAAGCGAAAGGACCTATGCTTTTGGAGGTACCTGTAGGGCATGTTACGTTCAAGAGTGGTATGTGTGAACGATCCATGGTGCATTTTACTATTCTAAACTTTTTTGGGTGTGGGGGGCTTTTGACAGTGTCGGAACAATTCAAGACGTCTTGGAGACACCCAAGGAAATGTCCCGAGGTGAAATTTATCTACAAAGTCCTTTCTACACACGCGTCCTGGGCTGCTTATAATGCATATAAGTACGGGTTTCATCTCTAACCATCCCTTCCCAACCTTTGACGAATTCATTGTTTGAACCAGAGCAAGTGTCGAAGCGCGAGGTCATTTCATCGCCGCTGGTCGGTCTGCCGGGAACGAGAATCGTCGCTGGCACGGCACGAGGAGAGAGTGTCTCCTAGGAGATCCAGGTCAAACGCAATTTTGCAGCTCCCCGACGTGTCGCTTGTGCGGTATTATCAAGACTTCGTTCAGTCTTAATTTCTTTGGGAAGAATACTGGAGGGGGAAGGTGAGGTGTAAGGACTCGTTATGAAATTCCATTAATACCTAAGGTTTGTTCGATGTAGGTTTGGGAAGGGGATATATACGTCGTCTACGTCTTCAAAGTACGTGGATTTCGCCCTGTTGAGGAGATCATTGATTGACTCTCATTTTGCATTCACTGTCAGGTCAAACGACTATTCTAGCAACGTCACCACCTCAACTCTAAAAGCTATGCTTCTGAACAAAGTCGTCGTTGGGAAAGGATGCAAGCTTTTACAAGACGATCCTTCTCTTACCTCCCCACCTGCGGGATATGACTCTGTAGGTGGCGATACATCGATGTTTTCTAGATTCACGTTTGACTTTCCGATGGCTCATAGGTTCTTGCGGAGAATAGTCCAAGTATGGATTTTGACGAGCTCATTGTATACACGGAAGCCGCTGTTAGACCTTCTTTTCTTGTGATGTATGAGGCATGAGTACTTGAGTGGTCACGGTGCCTCATATTGACTGAGCCTAGTACGCTGTAGTACAAAATAATAAATATTCGCTTTGATCAAGAAAAAACCCGTTTCTTAGCGTAACTAAGGGTCAAATTCCAGGTCTGGTCAAAGCGAGTGTGAGCGTCTCTTGCGTCTCGAGGTTCGAACTCCGCTTCTCGCGTCGCCTTCTGACGACCAGGACATGCATCCAGGTCTAGAAGGCCTAACTCATTTCTCTTTCTTTATATCCCCCATCTAAAATACTACGAACTTGGTTCAAGGCAACATTCATACAGGCAAGATTCAGCGAACAAAGACAAGACTAGGCGAAGAATAAGACGTCCTCGACAATAATGTCGGTTTTACTGGAAACATCCCTTGGCGACCTCGTCATTGACCTCGAAGTTGAGACATGTCCTAAAACATGCGAGAACTTCCTCAAGCTATGTAAAGTGTATTATTACAACCTGAACGCGTTTTTCAATGGTGAGTCTTTTTCAATGAGTCCTTACGTTTGTAGTTATAACCTCATCTACACGACAGTACAGAAAGACTTTCTTGCACAGACTGGTGATCCTTCAGCGACGGGAACAGGCGGGGAATCAATATGGTCGTACATCGCGTCACAACGAAAAGATTCTTCTTCGCATTCGTCTGACGTCCCGAGGTTCTTCGCTCCGGAAATCAACCCAAAGCTGAAGCACGCTACAAAAGGCACTGTATCGATGGCTGTTGCGCCGCCTTCTACTAATGGCGCACCAAGCGGCTGCGGGAGTCAGTTCTACGTCACGCTTGTTGACAATGCGGATTATCTGGATGGGATTCATGCGGTGTTCGGGCATGTAGTTGAGGGGTTGGATACGCTTGATAAGATTAACGATGTTTTTGTGGATAAGGACTTTAGGCCGTTCAAGGATATACGGATTAGACATGTTGTGATTCTTGGTGAGTTACTTTTGCTGCTGCTGCTGCTGCTGTTGCTGCTAGTCTATTACTGATACAGGCTACATGACACAGACGATCCATTCCCTGATCCACCAGGTCTACTCCAACCCCCCTCCTCACCCATCCGACCACCAGACAACTCCACCCGGATTGCCGAAGACGAAGATCCCCTCGCCACACTCCCTGAAGAAGAGGAAGAGCGTATCCGTCGTGAAAAAGCCGCTGCTGCTTCAGCACTTACACTGCAGATGGTCGGTGACCTCCCATTCGCGAACGTTCGTCCACCCGAGAACGTTCTCTTCGTGTGTAAATTAAACCCTGTGACGAGAGACGAAGACCTCGAGTTGATTTTCTCGAGGTTTGGGGTTATTATGAGTTGTCAGGTTATCAGGGATAAGAAGACTGGGGATTCGTTGCAGTATGCTTTTATTGAGTTTGATAAGAGGGAGGATGCGGAGCAGGTGGGTTTGGGTTGTTCGGTTTGGTGGTTTCTTTTTGGGCTGATCGGTTTGCACGTACTGTTTGTTAGGCGTATTTCAAGATGCAGAATGTGTTGGTGGATGATAGACGGATATGGGTCGACTTGTACGTTTCGCGTGTAGCTCTTCCTGTCTCTGATGTTTCTCACTCACTTTTGTCTTTGTACATAGCTCTCAATCCGTCGCCAAAGCCAACAACGTCTGGTCGAACAACATCAAACGCGGACCTCGTCCGGGATCTTCTCGTGATAGTGGGTTTGCTGGAAGAGGAGATTTGGTGCAGACGAGACGGTATAGGGATGAAGTTGAGGAAGAACGGAGAGGGGCAGGGTATGGGATGGTGTTTGATGTACCAGACCATGGACATGGACAAGAGAGGAGAAAGAAGCGGAGTCGGAGTCGGGATGGTCGTAGAGATAGGGAAAAGGATAGGGATACGAGGAAGAGGGAGAGAGAAAGGTCTGACAGTCCTCGACGCGAAAAAGAGAGATACAGAGAGCGGGACTATGACAGAAGGAGAGAAGATGACAGAAGAAGGAGGTAGCGCCGATGTGCAGTGGCACTCGTCCTTGACTGGTGATTCTGAAGAGCAAAATGCAGCACGCTTTGTTCTTACGCTTAGTGCTTGCTTTATGAAAGACAGGTTGCTGATGTACGGTCAAGTTAGTATGTAGCATGTAAGCCGTATAGCGTGAATCAGAATAAGTAGCCCCTCCTTCCGGGATGTCCGGCCCTGTGCACCCGTGACCTTTCTCTGCCTAAGTAATTACAACGTTTCCACCTCTTTTATACTGATACTGGTCATGATTTCGGTAGGGTACTAGCGAGAAGAAATGGATCGTGACTCATATGTCTTTCGATTCTCCAGGCATTCTTCACATTCAACCAGAAAGGCGAAGTTCGTGACTGCTAGCTCGAGTATTTGCATGAACACTGAATCGAGTGTGGATTGCAGGTCCTTATTTCTAGGCTTTACCGGACGGATTTTAAGTGAGTATTCTGTCAAATGTGTCCACAAAAGGGCTTCATAAACCTTCTGCTCTAGACGGTCCATCGCCGACGTGTTTCGTATACAAGTCGTCTCGAGTCCTGATGTGCGGTCACCCATCATAACGCTGGGTTCTACCAGTTTCTTTCATGTCAGGATCAACAATCTCTATGTCGTTGCAGTGACCAAGTCCGTCCTCATATCATCTTGTATCCTCTCATGTCTGACACGTTCATAGGGCCAACGTCAACGCTGCACTGGTCTTCGAGTTTTGCTACCGTTTCATAAACATCTGCAAATCCTACTTTGGCAAGATCGATGAGGAGTCAATTAAGAATAACTTTACACTAATCTATGAACTCATTGACGGTAATCACCCTCGTCCATATGTTCATTAGTCTTTCTCTCAACGAAACACGTCAACCGTAGAAATCAACGACTTTGGATATCCACAGAACAGTGAAATCGATACCCTCAAGAGTTACATCACTACGGAAAGCGTTGTTTCGTCAGCTATAGCCATAGTACGTCGTCTCTCTTTTTACCTCCCTTCAAAGCTGACTCTGACCTTGTAGGAGGAATCATCAAGAATTACAGCCCAAGCAACCGGTGCGACAAGTTGGCGGAGAGGAGATGTCAAGTATAAGAAGAACGAGGCTTTCGTTGATGTAGTTGAAACAGTCAATCTAAGCATGAGTGCGAAAGGTGCGTCTTACAGTTCATCGGATCCTGACTTCCCTATTGATTCGCCTTACAGGCAATATTCTTCGTGCGGACGTTGATGGCCATATTCAAATGCGAGCCTACCTGTCTGGTACACCAGAATGCAAATTCGGGCTCAATGACAAGCTGGTCATAGACAAGAACGATCGTGGTACAATCAGCGACGCTGTTGAATTGGATGACTGTCAATTTCATCAATGTGTACGGCTCAATGACTTTGATGCAGACAGAAGTATCAGTTTCATACCTCCAGATGGCGAATTCGAACTCATGAAGTCGGTCAAGTCTGTCCTTCCTCGCCATCTGATTTGACTGATTATCTGGTATCGTAGATACCGGGCAACGTCGAATGTCAAGCTTCCACTTCGAGTGATACCAACTGTGACTGAGATCGGAACGACGAAAGTCTCTTACGATGTCACGGTAAAGACAAACTTCAATAACAAACTTTCTGCGACTGGGGTTGTTCTGCGAATACCAACGCCGTTGAATACAACAAGTGTTGATTGCCAGGTCGCCACCGGAAAAGCGAAATATGTGCCAGCAGAAAACGTCGTCGTGTGGAAGTACGTTCCTGTCGACCATTAGCCCTTTCTTGTTCTGCAATTGACCCTATCTCCAGAATTCCAAGGCTGCAGGGCGGTCAAGAGTGCACATTCTCTGCAGTAGCGCAATTAACGAGTACGACGACTCGACAAGTTTGGGCACGACCACCGATCGATGTCGATTTCCAAGTTTTGATGTTCACTGCGTCGGGGCTTATCGTTCGGTTCTTGAAAGTCTTTGAGAAGAATAATTACCATAGTATAAAATGGGTGCGATACTTGACCAAGGCTAGTGGTTCATACCAAATAAGGGTAAGTTTTGAATCTTGGGTCGTCTGACATTCGGTTTAGTGCTAATTTTATGTCAGTTCTGAGCGTTCCAGCGTAGAATCAAATTGAGAGAGAGGATATGTAGTGTACTTATAATTTTTATGGTACTAATGGATGATATCGATGTTTTGAGACATGTAATCCATGTGCTTTGAATGTCTAGGTCAACGTCTTTTCTGTCCGATTTGACCGAAAAATTGGCAGACGCGTCGGTTGCTGTACACCAATAACGCGAGCGCCGCACTCGGAGGTCGTTCGTTTACTTGCTTACTTGCTTACTTTCCTACTTTCCCTCCCTCTCCGAACGGATTCCCACCGAGGCTTGTTTGTGTTAGACCTATCATCAAGCCCTTTATGTTCTGGAGGTGCTACTGAAACGTTTCCCTTGTTACGCTGGATTTGTTTGCTCAGGAACGAGGTATTTTTACGCAGATTCGGCTTTCACAATGCATCATCCATCGACAGTTTACTGGATAAGGAGGACGTGGCGCTAGAGGCGATCCTAGATGAAGACGACCTGCTGCAAGAATGCAAAGCCCAGAATACGAGACTTATTGATTACTTTCAACGGATAGATGTTTTACAGCGTCTATTCGCATATGTGACGGGACAAATTGAGGGAGATGAGAAAGGGCGTTTCAAGTGCGTTACTTGCCTTTTTTTTCTTTCGGATTGATTCAACGCCCTTTTTTTCTTGACTTTCACAGGTACCCTTACGTCGCAACGGAAGTGCTATGCAGCGAGATATGGTCAATCGTTGAAACCTGCATCAACGAGCAGCAGCAATTACTCGTCCCTTTCTGGGAGACAGTGCTGGACAGAACACCTGAAGATATGAAGACGCAGATGGTGATGGCTTCCCATTTTGCCAAGATCAATGCGGTCTTCCTAAGCAAAAAGCCAGCAGAGGTGAATCCCTCCATTTTCTAACTTGGCGCTTGCTGTGTGAATGCCGAGCTTCGTGGCTCAGATGCTTGCTTTCATTCAATCTCAACCGTCTATCGTCGAGAGGATCCTTCGACATATCGAAAATCCTTCACTTGTTGATCTACTCGTTCGGATTATTCAGTTGGACGAGTATCCTGGCGGTGCAGGAGTTCTCGAGGTGCGTTGATGTTTCAGTGGATTTTCGGTGTGTATTACCGTAATAATATATTCTTTTTCTAGTGGTTATCATCCGAGAATCTCATGGGACGGTTGATAGACTTATTATCACCGTCACAACCACCCGACATTCATCAAGTCGTGGCAGACTTGATCAAGGGTATCATATCAATGGCAACGCCCTCTCCTGGTGCAGGCCTTTCGGAAGGGTTGCAAAACGGACCCGCGTCAAACCAATTTGCCCGCGAACTCGCACGTCAAGACAGCGTGTCAAAACTAGCGGTGTACATGCTACAAGACTTTGCTCCAGACCGGAACGTCATTCCCCCTGATTCTGAAAGATTGGAATCAGGATCTGGTGAGCAGGTCTTGCCTACATTTGAATCTGCAACGTCATCCGTTATACATTCAATGGGGGTCATCACCGAGTTAATACGGAAGAACAACTCTGATTATTTCGAGCCTTATCTTTTTCATACACTCCGGAATCGCCTTATACAAGTTCAGCAGCAGCTGAGTAGCCATGGGGATGATGGACGGGAGACTTTGGAAAGGGCGATGAAGGAGATGGTGGATAGGATGGGTGTGGTTCACCTTGGATCAGTGCTGAATATCATTTGTGACCGTCTCGAGTCGTTCGTGCACTACCTAAAATCACCGCGATCCTTAGTAAGCAGCTTTCATTTTCCCTCTAACCGTTAAGCTTGTTTTCCAATGACATACTCGTCAGATCGGTCCAGTGCAAACAACAATTGGCGAAGTGATACCGTTAACCTTTGAGCGGTTCCGGATATGCGAGCTTTTCGCAGAGCTGTTGCATTGCTCGAATATGGCCCTTTTGAATCGTCCTGCCCAGTACAATCATTTGTATGATTCTGAAGGTCGATTACAGGGAGGTCTAGCGGCGTTAGAAGAGCTTGCTCATGTTATTTCCCTGAATAATGGGGATGACAGGGAGCAGGACGTTATGGAAGAAAGCATAGACGACATTGAGCCTGCTCTTGAGCTCCCCGTCACCAATGCCTCTCACGACTCGCCGTCCTTATTAGATTCTGACGAAGACATGTCGAGCGATGATGATGAGCCAGGCAGTTCTGATGATGATGATGCTATGGAGGAAATTGTCATGTATGATGAACCGCAGTCGGTGAATGCGGGGAATAGCTCGTCCTCTACAGAAGCTCTTCCACAACTGTCATCAGGTCCCTCTCTGGATGCATCGCAGGGGTCTTTATCTGCTTCGGGCAGGTCATCTAGTGGTGATTCCAACTCGTCCACTATCGGGCCTCGCTCTCATGGCTCTCGGAGGAGTTCCAGACGGATGACTGCTTCTGAGAACGCTACCGAAGCACTGGTTGTTGGAGAAAAACTAAAAAAGAGGTTCCTCGAGCTGAACGTCTTATCTACCCTTCTAGCAAGTTTACCTTTTCCCCTTCTCCTTGGCTAGATGACCCGCTAACTCATTCTTCAGGATCTTTTCTTCGAGTTCCCTTGGAACAATTTCCTCCACAACGCCGTCTATGACGTGTTTCACCAAATTCTCACTGGACAAGTCGAGAGTGGATACAACCGCGAACTTGCCCTTTCTCTCTTCCGCGATGCACGGTTAATGCATCGAATTGTAGAAGGACAAAAGCACAACGACGAAGAAAGGCAAGCGTCATATGTATGTCTCCCAATTACGTTAGTTGATGTTGAAAATCTCAATATAGTGCAAAGCCAAAGGGCGTTCGGTTGGGATATATGGGACATCTGACCCTAATGTCTGAAGACGTGATCACAGCTCTAGAACGATTTCCTCCAGAGCTGCGATTAATCATCATCCAGTACGCACCTGACCCTGGATGGGACGAGTATGTCACTGGACGGTATCGCGAGACGAAAAAGCGAGATACGATCCTTCTAGGTGGTGGTAAGCCATCGGTCATACCCAATGCCACGAAGGGCGCTGGCGGGTCAAAATGGCAAGTCGACGAGGAGGAAACGAACACGCTGATGCTCGTATCTGGCCCTAGTGAGGATAACAGTGGAAGAGAAGGGGATGGAAGAAGCGAGATGAAGGGGGAATTCAAGCGGTCTCTTACTGGAAGAATTAAACGGGAAACAAGTGCTGATTTCGGACCCGCACCAATGGATGAGGAAGATGATGACGATCGGGATCCTGCGCCTCATGTATGTATATTTTGTTTCCTTTTTGTATCCTTTTTGTCCTGACGATTTCGTGCATCATGGCTTGCACGGGACCTCATCTAGTTCTCTCGATACGGTTCAAATGATCTCAGCACGGGGTCAGGATCAGATGATGAGGATGATGAGAGCGGTTGGTTATCACAGTCTACATTTTCACTAAGCAATCCACCAATGTCGAGCCTAACTGAGCGGAGGCCGTTAGGTGCCAATGGCTTTGATGTCAGTGTCTTCGTTCTGATTATAACGAGAATTCATGGTCATACGCATTTTTTTTTGCATCTTCCCTACAAAAATAGGACGTATTTGATCCCGGTTCAACCACTCGTCACTCACTTTCGGACGACCCGTTTTCTTCAGCTGATGATGTACGTCACCCCCCTTTCAAATTCATCCGTTAATCTTGTACTCAACACGTAAAACACAAAACCTCCCTCCCCCTCCTTACCTGTTTCTCTTCTCTACCTTCACGTCCCGTACAAAAAAAAAAACAGGACGGTTTCGGACCCTTCTCTGACCCCTCAGCGGTGAGCGGTGCCGACCCGTTCACATTCTCACCTTCATTCTCGGACGAGATGGAAGACAGCGCGTTCGAATCTTTCGGCGACTTTGGGGATTTCCAATCTGCCGAGCCGTCCGACGGGGAGCTGACGCCTACTGCAGGCAGTTGGACGTTTACGAGTGATTTGAGCGTTTCTTCTGATGAGGACCATGCAGGGTCTAGCTCTGAGGGGTCTGGTTCAGGGTCCCGTGCGGCGTCTTTGGAACCTTCGAGTCCAGAGGAGGATAAAAGGATGGTGGACCGTGGAAAGGGAATAGTGTCGGGCACGGCGGAGCAGGAGCACATGGCTCAGAGTCCTCTGTAATTGTGTAGATTGAGGGCTGTCGTGTAACATACAATAAGGTGATAGAATTGTATGACTTTGGGCCTTGTACATACGACTGTAAACTTATCCTCCCGTCTGTATGTGTGTCTGTTGCGCGGTACATACCAGATGCCGTACCTATTCTATGTACATACACTACTTGCTGTACACACTTCCTTTCTTTGTGTTATGTAGTAGAAATCTTCCTTTCGAATAATCATTGGGTGAAATGACGGAGCACAATACGTACCCCTCATTTCAAAAGAAGACAAAGTGAATTCTGAAGAATGGTGTGCGGGACCTTCGAGTATGATCAAGTCTTGGCTGCATTTTCAACTGCTGTTCAGCAGAAAGCCACCACCAAGATGCCAAGGCCCTCGAGGCTCGAGCCAATGGTACATGAGCTGGTATGAAGTGAAAGGGGCTTGGCGTACAGCTCTAATCAGCCTAGCCTATATCACTGGAACTTTTTTAATTGGTCTCACAACTGTGGAGACAAAGCAGGAGACAAGTCAGTATGGAGGCCGCGAGGCTCGGAGAGCTCACGGGGTGCTTCGCGAAGGCACACGGTAAATCGTTCGAGTTGCGTATCGGAAGGAAGTGGCTTGAACATCTACACAGAGTGTATGTATTTTTATCTCGAATCTATCTATGTAGAATTTCTAGATTCTAGACTTGAAGAAGTTGGAAATCTATAAGTAACATACCGTACGTACGTTGAATAACTTCACTATATTAGCGGCAGCCGCAAAAGCAGAGTAACTTTGGAGCACAACCCCGTTGCAACGCAACTGATATGTAGAACTGTTCAACTTGGCTTCTGTTTCTCGAAACATATTGTACAAAGCTATGACCTGGTGATTGTAGTGCGTTATTCCCGTTTACTCGGGCTTGAACTCGTACCCGCCCTCTCTGGCTACAGCGGTGAACTCAAGCAAGTCGAGTTGTTTGCCTGTCGAGTCTGCCAGTACGCACTCTACTTTGTCGCCTGCAACGACTGGGCCCACGCCAGATGGGGTTCCGGTAAGGATCACGTCTCCTTCCTGTAGATAAATAGAAACGTAGACGAGGGTAATTAACATTTATGAAGATAAAGCTGTAGAGGCAACCGAATCAACTGACCTCAAGAGTCATGATAGAAGATACATGTTCGATTAACCTTGGAATGCGGAATAACATGTCTGCAGTGGTGCCGTTCTGTTTGAATGTTCCGTTGACCTAGAATCAAACGACAATCAGAGTGAAAGGCGTGTTTCTGTTACTAGTGTGGCTTACCTTGAGAGAAATCTTCAGATCATGAGGATCCTTGATGTTTTCCTTGGGTATGAACGCTCTACATGGGGAATTCCGAGTAAGTAAATTGGGATTCAATGGGAGTAAAAATGCCTTAGTATTAAGTGACGCCACAGCTAAGACGATAACAAGAGTGAATGAAGGAGGGCTTACCCGATCGGGGTGAACGTGTCGAAACCTTTCGAAGTAGTCCAAGGCAAACCTTGTTTCTTGACTTGTTCTTGGATGTTTCTCCCAGTCATGTCCACAGCAAGAGCTTTAACGTGAAGGGGAAAAAGGGAGTCCGAATGTCAGACGATCCTAGTTACGTAGAACGTAGGCATGACGATAGTACGCCTTTGAACTCACCATAACCCGCAATATAGGACTCGGCATTGGCTTGGGAGATGTCACGACCGGTTTTGCCAATGACAAGCCCAAGCTCAACTGAGGGGGCGAGTGTCAGTTAATTACGGCCGAAATAGGTATAGACTTATCCCGTCCCCTCCGTCACCCTCCGTCTTGCGCTTGCACTTTCGCGTGCGCGCTTTGCGGGGGGATCAAGAGAAGGGGCAAGAGAATATAATTCACCTTCATGATGCGCGAGAACTCCAGACGGAATCTCGACTTGACCACCCGATCCTACATAGCTTGTCGTCGGTTTAAGGAAAAAGAAAGGACTCTTGGGAGTAGTGTTTGAAAGCTCCTTAATATGCTCGGCATAGTTCCTGCCTATTGCCACTATCTGTTTGACTTGAGTTGTCAATAGAGTTGGATTCCAAGAACATACGCACTTTCTTTCCTTGCTTGACATATGCTGTAGCTGCCATGATCGTGACAGTTGGGACGAATTTAATGAGATGTGGCTGTGTCTAGCAAGCACGACGCTACTAATACTATGCAAAAAGTGGATGGCCGCCGATCACCTGTTCACCTGTTTCCATTTGCTTTATCTTCGAAGTTCGAATTGTAGGTTCTCGTCAGAGAAGCTACATAGTATGTTATGTATGTTTGTCTGACATTTCAGAAGACACGTAACTCGGAATTTCAAATTGAGCCTCGGAGACCTGGCATAGGTTTTGGACGCGAGGATCGTATGTTTTGGATGCATCCAGTCGATTAACAAGACCTTCTTGTTCTTCCTCATTCAGGATAGGAACACGGAGAGAAAGATGTCTTCAAGTTCTGTACAGTGTATGTAGGTCCACCCTTGACACGGGTTCTCTTGGCACTGATTTTTATGCTCAGGTCTTGGCAAACGGGCACTGGGCAGGCGCCGCAATCGCCCAGAGACTTGGTAGATTTGCCTCACTCATCATAAAAGCGACAGCTTGCCCTTTATGTCCTCCAGCCCTCTCTTTCCAACTTCCATATAGATTCCATATTACTGCTCGCCAGACATGTCAGACGCGTCCTCAGACGGTTCAGACAGGTAAAGTGGTATTCACAGCTCTGTTCGTGCCGATAATGACGTGTATTGTTTTCTTGGAAAGTTTTACGGGTCCATCAGGTCATTTAGGAAGTGCTTGGGAAATTGGAGTGGTCGTAGCTTTTGGTGGGTTTTTCTCTCCTCGTACTCGTAGGCCGGTAAGCTTACGAGCGATGTAGTCGTCATCATAGGAGCTATCGTCGCTACAGCCATCTTTCAATACCGTCGCAGACAGCGCCGAAGACAGGTCGAAGATGACCTAGAGGAGCAGCAGCGCGCTAGAGCCTACTCGCGTCGGTCGTCAGCAACTTTAAGCGAAACAACGTTTGTGGGCGGCGGGTTGAGCCATGCTAGTATAACAAAGGTGTGTTGAAAAGGCTCGAGATCTAGGAGCTGCCTCTAATGCTGTTTCATAGCCGCCGGTTGCGACAACGTCTAAAAAACATGCATCGAAACCAGACTTCCTCGAACATCCATCACAAAAGCCACCAAAGTACTATTGGGACCAGCGGTAGCTGCACAATAAATCCTTTTTTCTTCAACTCGGCTTGCACATATGGCTTTTGTATCGGTGAGTTCCATTCCTTTATCATTCACTGAGAACTCGAAACTGAGATGCTTTCTATATTCAAGGACGCTACGGATATTGTATTATAATCAACTCCCCTCCACAATGTAACCACCCAAGCAAACCCGTTATACGCGTATTAATGTCTATCATACGTCTCGCACAAATGTACCCATACCTCTTCTTTTCTTGTGTCGACAACTCAGCTGCGGTATGTCGACATCTTGACCGCCTTTCTTCCCTTTGATTCTATTCTACACATGTATGGGCCTCAGGTCGACCGACCCCTGGCAAATTCAACTTGTCCGATTCCAATTCATTCTTGCTGTCTATGTAAATGTCAATCACCTGTCTTTTTGTCCCTTGTCCCCTTACTAGTATATACTCGGCTCGAATTTAGACAATTGCAACTCATAATCGGTCCGTTCAAGACAAACGAGAGTCATAATGCATTTGAAGTCAACGCTCCAACCTGGCCGCAAATGTCCCTGCTGATCCTTCTTGAGCCTGATGCCCCTGTAGATCCCGCCTACGAATCCTCCTCTCTTCTTCCATTCCACTTACTGCAAAAGGTACCGCGGAGTGCTAAAAAGATTCTTTAGAAGCCAACAAGTCAACTGAAAGGAATTGAATCGAGAAAGAGAAGAGAGGTTCTCGGCGACGGAACAACCTCCTGAGACGGAATGGTCTGAATAGTTTTTTACGCCAAGCGTAAAACTCTACACACTGCACTCCGAATAATGATTGAATGAAAACATAGGCGAGGCGTAGATCTATCATCTGTACGTAGGCGTCGCTTTAGTCATTCAATCAAGTATGGTCATATCAGGGCGCGTAGGCCAGGAGGGAGAAAGCGGAGGTAATGCGGGGATACGATAAATGAATGATAGGAATCTGCGGCTCGGTAGGTGAGATGGCAATGGGATTTTGAGTCGAACGCTGGTTCAAGGGCTTGGTAGGGTAGCCTAATGCATCGGGGAAGAAAAAAAGCCCAAGAGTGCACTCAAGACCTAGCATATTCAAGAAAATAATCATAGATTGGTCGCGTAAATACATAGATATCAATATCAACAATAGCTTACTTCCTTCAAGTTGACAGTCCAACGTCCCAACCAGCACCATCCACCACCAAGTCTGACCTTCAGCGCTTCAGCACTCATCGACATCTTCAATACCCCCTCCTCAACCTCTCATTCTCTTCCTTCAACTTCTTATTCTCCTCCCTCAACTCCCTCAAATCACCAACATACTCATCCATCAACTCCCTCAACTCCTTCTTCCAGCTCCTCCCCATCCTTACTAAATCCAAATGCAACCCCATCATCTCATTCCTATTCTCCATCTGGAAATCATACATCACATCGCGCACGATCGTACGGAGGAAGTCTTGAGGTGAAGTTCCATTGCCTGGTGAGCCCGGGATGGAGTGTGCGTTTAAATGAGGTGCACGCATGGGTGAGGCAGAGGCTGCTTTAGCCGCCCAGTGTAACGAAGCGGAGGCAGAGGCAGAGCTTGATGGTCCGATGGGGTTGGGTCGACGAGGAGAGATCTGCATAGACAGGCTTTCTTCTCTGTCTTGATCATTGTCCACCTCGCCGTCCTCCAACTCATCATCGTCAGTCTCGTTATCATCATCACCCTCGCTAACACTTTTGTCTTCATCCTGAAATCCCACAACTTTGCCCCTCGCTTTACCCTTTATTTTCCTTTCTCCCTCTCCGCCTACCTTCCTCCTCGGCTCGTCCTCATCAGCCAATAACCCATCTTCACCACCTTTATCATCACCCCACTTCCTCAAACCCGGCGTACCAAGCCCCAGAACCTGCATACCTTTCCTCTTCACAGGAAGCGGCGTAACAGGACTCATAGGCGCAACATCGGAAAGATCAGGTGAAGGCGTCCGACTCGCCGAACCACGATTACTACTACTATTCCTACCCTTAACCACCTTCGTCCCGCTGAGCCCCCTCGGAAGAGGCGGTACAGGCGGTACAGAGCTGATAGCCTGAGTTACGCCAGACCCTGCTCCTCCCGCACCCGCACGGGAAGCCGATGAACCTGGCCGAGAACTGCCATTGGATGACTTTGCTGCGCGACTCGCAGCGGACACGGAGCTCCCGGCTCGAGATGCACTCGACACAGTCCTCGTGCGAGTGTAATTCGGTGAGAGAGACGACATCGTCTTGGTATTCTTGCCTTCTTTTGTTCCTGGGGCCAACAGATTGGCCGCACCAGCAGCTTCGACTGATTCAGTAGTCGATGCTTTACGGCTTCGTAACACAGTGGCGTTTGAAGTCGTGGACACTGTCCTTGTCCTTTGGGAAACAGCGTGAGCACTGCTGCCTGCTTCTTCTCCTCTTTTCGAGTTCTTCGAAGCTGACAACGGCGTTGATGCGGTAGAACTTGTTCTGGTCCTACGTGGGACAACCGGCGATATATCACCCTTCCTACCCTTCTGGGAAGCGGAAATGGGCGATTGGGAGGAGGATTGAGCGGCGCGCAGCCTGCCTGAGATACTGGTACTTTGCCCAGTTGTTGCGGCTTCGCGAGCCTTCGAATTTGAGCTGGTAAGTGCAGATATCCTCTCACGACGCCTCTCTGCCGCATCTTTGATTGGTGTGGTCTTGGGCTCTTTTTGTGCGGGGCCGCGTAAAGCACTCAACGTGTCAATTTGAACTATGTGTCGCAATGAAACATGAGAATTTTACAAAGAAATTCAGAGCAAGAACCTACTTGAGAAATCATCTCGGCTTGGACTCAGATTTCCACCGTTCTTGCCTAATGGGCTTCGTACGGGCGAAAATACTTTCTTGATACCTTTGTCGTCTTTCCCATCCTTTCTATCAGCTTTGCGAACGTCGCTAAGCTTCAACGCGCCGGATGTCGCACGAGTGATTTTAGCGGGAGAAGGTTTTGACACAGAGGCGATGGTAGAGGATGACTTTCTAGTCGCCGTGATTGCTTCTTTCTTACCGCTAGTCGCTGCATCGGATGAGCCTTTGGTCTTTTTCTGCAATTGACCGGTCAAAATCAAAGGAAATGTTTCGAGCGAGAGCTTTCATACCTGTACACTCAACGACACTATCCTGGATCCACTTTCACTAATAACAATAGATTTTGGAGGCTTATCAAGAGCGCGAAGGTCCAGAATGAGGAGTCTCCCATTCTCGGTACCCAGGTAGATGCTGGCACCTTCGTGTGAGAATGAGATCGACGAGAGTGGCACTTTGACGTTGATTGTACGAAAGAGGCTATAGCAAAGGTCAGCAACATGAACGTCTTTACAACAGTTGAGATACACATACCCCTTCTCCTTGTCCAGGTCAACAAGACCTACAGTCCCACCACTCGTCGCCACCGCAACCAAAGTCTTGCTAAAGGGACTACACGAGATCGCAAAGATGTCTCCAGATGAAGACGCCTCGTTGAGGGAAACAGTTTTCACTGGTCCTGAGGGACGCGTGGTATCGTATACGACGAGTTGCTTCCCTATTCCGAGTAAAAGTCTCGTTCGTGAATGAGGGTGGAATGCACTGGTTGTAACGCATTGTGGTCCGGAGAGCGGCAGGCCTCGTAGAACGGTGTGTGAGCCAAGAGTAAGATTGTGTACATGGGCTGCTCCAGATGACGTAGAGGAAAGTAGAGTGGCGTCGTTGGATAGGG